>NCVS01002019.1:4968-57316 GCA_003055095.1 Goniozus legneri | reverse complement strand
ATCGTACCACGGCGGGTTCGCGGGAGAATTAAAGCGAAGCTCCGATCGCAGCGCGCGCCTCGACGCCCACGTAAGGTCGCTCTTATCGATCGATCGATAAGCCCAGGTGAGCGACGTCTTCGGTTCTTCCCGGGAACTTCTTGGGATTATCGGCTGTCGGTAAGTTCTTCGAAACTTGAAAACATTTTCAAATAACTTGAAAATAATAATAAATATCAAATATAATCTCAATCGTAAAGAATATTTAAAATAATCTTTGTTAGATTTGTCGTTCATTCGTTCTCAAAATTCTAATATTCAAATATAAATTGCTAACTAAATAATTGTAGTATTTAAATATAAATATAAATATAATATTCAAATATGAAATATGATCTCATTCATAAAGAAAATTTTAAAATCATTTTATGTTAGATTTGTTAAATTCATTCTCAAAATTCTAATATTTAAATAGAAATTACTAGTTGAATAAACGAGACGTTTTATGATATCATAATGTTTCAATACTTTATTTCAAAAACAAGGTTAAGACTCGAAAGTGGAAAGTTCATACAGAAACACAAGTGGAAAACTGCAAATAATCTTATACGAAAACATGAAGAACAAATAGTACATATTGAAAGTACGATTACAATATTTAGGTAAAAGGAATTACATCGATCGATGTATTTTCTTTTAACGCAAAATGACGTAAAAAATTAAGCTACTATTACATACTAATTTCTGAAAATCTAACGAATTACGAACATTATATAATGAAATTAACTTTGCACTGGAATTTGACATCCATTAAACATAATTTCAGTATAAAAAAGTACGAAAGTTAATTACTTCTGCGGTAGACATCCTCCAAATTTGTAGTATTTATGCAAATGTCTTTCATTACATATTTTATTCGAGATAGATTCAAGTGTCTTAATTTTTTATATTGTTAAAATGTTTCATAAAATTGGCCATATCCTTATTGAGGTTATATGTTCTCATCTTCATTTATCACTATCGATCCAAAAATTAGTAAAAATTATTTTACTTTCGAAACGTTCAACGTAACAATCAATTGACTAATTTGTCTAACAATTACTAATTTTCATAGAAATGATAAATTGCGTTACCAATACTCGAAAACTATATTTTATATTACAAAATTCTTTTCGTTCCTGTACAAACAAAATATATATCCGTAATCTTTATCGTTCTTGAATTCCTCTATACGGTCGTTTTCACAGGCTCGTCTTTGCGAGCCTAACGAATAATTAGCGATAAATACTATCCAAGCTATTCCTATAGACTATCGCAGATAGAAACGCATTATAAATGGTACAAAATGGACATCACCTCGTCCTCGACGAGTCTACACTACTGTATAGATCAATTTTTTTTTTGCACTTTTCACCCTAAGCATATTATGCGCATAACTTAAGAATTACATGTTTTTTTTTTGTTTAAAAAGTACAACAGGATAGGGTATTAAAATAGACGTGCTAATAATAAATGGGATATTCGAATTGTGTGCTGTAGTTTTTAGGCTCAATCGCCCTTCTGGCTCGTCAGTCTTTCTTTTAATCTAGCGATTTCTGCTCTCCCACTTAACGGATTGAAAGGTGCCAACCCGGATAACCGCGGCTATTTTTCTTTTCTGATTTTCACTCAATTGCGACGTGCGACATCATCAAGCCCCGCCTAGTCAGCCAGACGCTGAAAGAGAAATTTAATTAAAAAACTTGAAAATTTCGATACGTCGATAAAATTCAATTGTTTCGTACCCAAAACCGGTTCCAATAAGCAGTGATAAGAAATTCGTCAGGAACAGCGTGTATAAAATCTCTTTCGAGAATAATCCAATTTTTCCTACTTTAGCAGTACGAATACTATATGTTTTCCTCTTGGACACAGCCAATGGGTGTTTGAATTTCCAATCCCTGCAAAACACGAAACGATAAATATTAATTTGTAATTATCTTGTTCGTTCAAAGCTGTAAAAGCAAACTCACTTTGGCGGCGCCTGATCCGGGCGAGAGCTCCACTCGTAAATCCAGTCGGAATTCTTATCGAGCATATCAGCATCCTGCAAAGAGAAAGAATTTTAGTTTATTTACGTGCTGCGCCAACTTTTTATCTAGATAGATAAATTTTTTGTACGTATACGAATAACAAATATCTGAGCATTCCAATGATGACTACTGTTTGTAAACAACACAATAAAGTATTTTGTAAATACACAATAAAATGAGTAATAAAAAACATTTTAACCTTTTACTCTATATGGGCTCGTATTGCAGTTTTGATTTGTATTTCCAAATTGTTTAATGTATGTTTAGCAATAATTGAATGCAGAAAAATTGTGCAACTCACTCTTGCACTGTTTGTGCTCTCATTTTTTTGTGAGTAGGCGAAAAAGCAGGATAAATATTAAATTTGAATCAATTATCAAAAATAAAATTGTTTATTTCAACACGTATATTTAAACTTCTAACGCAGTTTCTTTGTAACGCAACCACGAACAATATAATACAATAACAATTCTATTTTCGTGCCGATTCGCTCCGCAAGCGAAGATTAAAAATTTTGAACGAGCGAGACGAGAGTCGCGCAAGCGCGAGGCGAGCTTTTCTAGAATGTTTCAAAACGGTTCATGCGCGTTGCGTTGTTAGAAGTCGTGCGCTCGTGTGCCTGCGAAGTTGCGACCCTTTTTCTCTCTCTCTCTTTCGCGATGCCAAAGATTCTCGGCGTGCGCTGACTTCTCTCGCATTTTCCGACGTAGGCGCTCGATGCGCAGCTGCGAGTCGCGCAAGGATACTCGCTCTCATTGACCGCGAAGACCAACTACGCTGTTTTGAAATTTTAGGGCAACGCTCCCACTTTTACTACGCGCCGCGCCGCGACGTTTCATTGCCAGTCGAATCGATTCCCACGCGAATTTTTCAATTTCTCGAACTCATCGCGCAGTTAACGATGTGTGGAATTCGAAAATCGGAATGCAAAAATCGAAAACGAAGGATCATGCCAGTCGGACGTTTACTACGCGAGGACGTAAATAACAGGAGTTTTATAAATAAACTACTTGCGTATGCGAGTGATAAACACGTCACGAATTCACAAGTAGATCACGCTTCGAATAGTGTCAATTCTGAGCCAAGCGATAGGAAAGATTTATTTTACCATAAAATTGCAAATTTTTAAAAATTGACAATTCATATTCACTGCAAGAAAATTTTGTAAAATGTACTAAATATTTATTTCGATCGTTCGGTTAAATATTAGTTTAAATGAAATCATTTTGTCTAGTAAATTAAATATTTGCACGTATTTAGTACAATCTGAAAAATTTTTTTTGCAATAGAATTATATGCAATTTTATCGAACGCAGCTCTACATACTGCAACAGTATCGTCATTGAAATCGGAAACTCGTGCACGCAACTTCAAGAAATGACGCTCTGCGTGCATTTAAACGAGAACGTCTTTGACAAAAGAGTTGGCGTTATACCGCATTGTTTCGGAATTGCGTTACCCGAGAGTGCCGAGGTATCGGAAACGCGTGGCTCTAACTGACATACGAACCAGTTCTTTTGCTTTGGATTCACGGAACCGGTTTTCAACAGAAGTGAAAACGATCCACTGCTGTATTAGAAAAAAAAATTCACCGAAGGTTTCGCGCGATGACCAAATTTGGATCTCTGCTCGACAGAATTGAGAGAAATGAAGTTTTTCTTGCAAATAGAAAAACCTCTCGTTACTGGATGTCCTTCGAAATTGAATATCCAGAGGCATATATTTTGTACTTCGCGATTAAACGAGATAAAAATAGATATGCGACTATCACCTGAGGTATGAAGCACTGACAGACTGAACGATAAAAATTATCTGCTCATTGTTTTCAAATTGATCATTCAGATGTTTTTGTTTATCTAGAGTCGTCTTGTACTTCGTACAATGTAGTAACAATATCTTTTGTGAAATTACTCAAGATTTGTTTAACTGAGGCAGCAACTTCATACAGTGAAATAAAAATTAACTTTTTATTTTGAGATTGATAGTTCAGATTTTTCTTTGTTTACCTAGAGTCATCTTATACTTCACACAATGCAGTAACAAAATTATCATTCGAAGTTACTGGATGTTTGTTCAACTAAAGCCGCAACCCCTCGCGCATGAAATAAAAATTATCTCTGTTCTAAAATTTATCACCAAGACGTTTTTTCATTTACCTATTACCAAGCTCTACCCCGTACAACGCAACGCAGCGTGTAACGAACGAGATTCGCGTGAGATTTCACGCAACGTGGGGCGCACGTAGGTGTATAGAGGCGAACCAATTTAAAATAAAAGTGACTTATTTCCCACGCGATCCGGAACTCGGAACTAGCTAGCAACAATATACAAGCTGAGCCACTCTGACTCATGGAAAATCCTCATAATCTTGGCCGCGACTTTATTATCGTCTTATTACTCATTTGCGAAGATACGTTCGCTTTGTGGTTATTTTCGCTTGTCCGCTTCTTTCCGATTCTTTCGAGAAGGCCAATAATCCGCGAGAGAAAGCAAGCACGAGTTGCGTTCTTATCGGTGTGCTTTATGCCAGTGTTTCTCAAACGGATTTGCATTTTCAAACCGTTTCGCGTTAAACTCGCTCGCTTTTTTTCCCCCACACAACGCGAAATGAAAGGAACGATAGAGTAAGTGGCTTTATTCTTATTCGTAAACATCGTAAAAACGAGTTATTTTGTTTCTTTGCTGCCAATTGAGAGTCACGGTTAGCGATAAATTAGGAGAATTGTGTGCATAATACGACAATAAAAATTAATCGTTTCTCGAAAAATCTTGATTTTGTGTACTTTAGCTACTCGAAATTCTTTCCAATTTAACTCTTTCAGGACCATAAAATTTCTTAGCCAATACAACACAATATTTCAGCCATTGTGGTTGTCAAGAAAGAGAATATCACAAAAAAAAAACAATTTGACCGTTTTTTTTTCTATTTGTTCAGAAACACACGTTTTATTTTTCCATTCAGTAAAAAAAATATTTCCCTTCGGCGTGAAAGGATTAAATTTATCGAACACGAATCTAAATTTTAACGTCGATTCTATTACAAATTTTCTTTATAATCTAATTAGGACTGAACCTACCACACGGAATAAGATATTAATCACGAACCGCGTCACAGTTTACATAATTCTCCGTATCGGTGTACGTAATTTGGAGTTGGTTTCACGTTAAAGTTATTAGTCCCGCTTTATTCCGTTGGAGACTACGCGGTTTAAATTGTTACTCAATCGTCGATACGACGCGATTTTTCAGAGTCAGTGATCTAAGCACCTTGTATGATCGGAATTGCTTGTTTTGTAGAACTCGTTTCGAGGAGTACTCGTGAAACGCGACTCGATGTAGTTCAATAACAACTCTTGTTATTAGCCACGCCCTAATCGCGGTAGTTTTATTTTGAAGTTTTAAATTTCATTCAACTTTTTACGCCACCAAATCTTATCGATTCGAGAACGAGGAAAATCGTGTCTCGACTGCACACGAGCTTTCCCTATACACATGCAATATCGATTATCAAACTGACCTTGTTGAAGTTGTAATTTATATACACTCCCTTCAGTTCGTCTTCTCCCGACAATTCCGTATTCGGACTGTTCGGTGGGCTTTTGGGGCTGAAACAAACGAGCGAAGTCAGGAACCAAAAAAACTAAAAATAGTAAAACGCAGTTTTGCTATCTGTCGCTTGAAAAAATTCCAGATAGCGCAAAACGCGAAACGTACATATTCCGAGAAAATGAGTAAAATTCTGAATCGTGTGCATCTTGATTAAGATAATTTTTTATTTTCCTCGGTTCGCGACCTCGTCGATCAATAAAAAGGAATAAAGAGGAGCGAGATTTATAATCGATTTATCGAAATCGATTCGAATTTTTCCGCGGCTGCGATAACGCGAAAGTAGCCGGTAGTTTTATTAAAACGGATAAAAATTGTTTATCTTATTGGCGAACCGCGAATATCAATAACCCGCGTTAATGTGGGTCTTTGCATGTGGCATAGATTTTATCTCGGGAAGGTTACACTATCGTAATGTTATCACCGATATTTACACACGTCGCGCGGCTTACGCGATCGACAAAGATATTCCCTCGAGAAACGCAACATCCGAGGAAGAAAAGCTGCTCCTAGTGTTGCGATAAAAAAAATGCGTACAAAGGAATCGGCCGGTTCGTCAAACTGAATAAAAAAGGAAAATACGAAGATAACGTGAAAGTTCCGTATTACGAAACTGCACATTACGTTGTTAACTCTCTACTGCATATGGCTTCATATATGGTATTTCAATTTTGATTCATTTCCCATTTGAATACAATAAAATTCAAACTATTCAAATGTATATTTATCAATAATAAAACGAAAGTTTTGCACACAGTTTTCAGCAGATAATCAATTTTTTTGCTGCGACAGTTTGTATATTTTGCTTTTATTCTTTCACATTCATATTATCAATATTTTTTCTTTGTAGTGCAAAAAGAATGATTAAAATTGATATTTGTCTAAATGAGTGTTTTATTTGACCCCATTCCTTTAAAATAATAAAAAAGGCTTAGCAATTTTCATCCATTTTTGCAAAAATTGCTTGGCACTAAAACGGCTAATAATTCATGCAGTAAAGGGTTAAAGTGAAAGTCCACACTCGTGAAAAGTTCCAGGAGGTAGCCCAGCGGGGTTTGATAAAAAAAAGAGTTCCAGGATAGAAATTCCATAAAATAGAGAATGACCGCTTATCGCGAGTAGCGACGGTAGCGCACGAATAGAACCGCACCGATTGACTTCTGTATATCGAGTGTATATAAGAATATAATATGACCGGCCTTGAGATGTTTTTTCGTCGATGCAAGACAAAGACGCATCGAGAAAAAAACATGCTCCGCAACTGGCGGCTCTGGGTGACTCAGAGCGTGGCTCGAATTTATCTTTATTGTTCTTATATATTATCGACGAGAGCTCGTTACGGGTGCGCTGAGAGTAACGAAACGTCTGTGAGATGAGCCGAGAGGGATTGACCTCTCGCAACGAGCGAGTGTTACGTTTCGCATCGACCCTACCTATCACGGGGTGTGTCCCGGCGCGAAGACGCGAGAGAATGCCTAGCGGACGATTGCGTTGAATCCCTTTGCGCCTCTCGAAGAAGGCGCAAGTATTCCTCGCCGCCGCTGCTGAACGGTAGGGGCGTCACCCTGTCAGCTGGCACTGGGTTCAATTCCACCCAGGACTCTGAAAAGAGAGGAAAATTGTAACGTCAGATTTAATCATTAATAAATTATCAACTACTGAGTTCTGTTAATAATATATTAAATAATTTATTAATAGAACTCAATAGTTAATATAATTCTATTAATAATTTTAGAATTCAAACAAGAAATATTATCCTGCTCAATTAATTATTCTTAAAGAAAATATATAGAGCCAAAATTTAATTAAAACATAATCAAAGGACACCACTTTGATTAATTTGTAAAAAACGTATTAAATTCAATAATAATTAATTAGTTTTTAATAATATAATTAATTAATGAAAATTAATTATAACTTAATCAAGAAATATTATTCTAAACAGGATCCTGCTCAATTCATGATTCTCAAAAAAAAGTATAAATTAATTAGGACGTAATTAAAGGACATCACTTTGATTAGAGTTCAGGTTCAGTTCAAGATTCTAGAGATACCAAAAAGTTCTATCATATAAATTAAATTTGGGCAGAATTTAATTAAGGTGTAATTGAAAAAGATATCTCGCTAAACAAGATTTGATCCAACTCATGACAATTGAATAAATAATTTTGAAAATATATACTCTGAAAAAAATAAGTTTGTAGAATTTACGAAATATTTATTTGCATACATTCAAATAAATACTTATTTTGTTAGATAAAATAATTGTTTGAATTGTAGATATCAATTTTATTTAAATTAATATTTATCGAATTAAATATTTATTTAAACGTATGCAAATAAATATTCACTACATCCTATGAAATTTTGTTCCAGTGTACCAAAAATTGTATTATATAAATTAGATCTAAACAAACTTTAATTAAAGCGTAATTATGCGCGATACGACTGTAACAGAACTCGTAATCAGCTCAACTTGCTTTGACATGGTAAATTGGACTCTGTCATATATAAACTAGTTTAGTTATCACCGATCAATCTGTTCGTACGATTTTATCAATCCTAGGCGACTACAGAGTAGCCGAGTCGCGTGGCTATCCAACTTTTCAGAATTCGTCGCGCCGATGAAAAATCAATTGGATGATTCATTGTTATGGAAAACTAGTTTCACACGTCACGAAAAGAAAAGTAACGATAAGGAGCATCGAACGATCTTGTAGATGAATAGCGTGGTGAATTCAAGGGCAAGGTCCGTTAGGTTCGACGTAGTAATCAAGACGAACTTGCGTCACACGCGAGAGTGCAACTATAGAGAACGCAACATTCTATATATCTAGGATAACGCCGATCGATACCAGTTTATGTGTAAATAATTACACGCGCAATCAATTCTGTGTATCGAAGTTCTCGCGAAATGAAAAGTTCGTCATTAAGAGATAAGAAATGTTTGAACTCAAAATTTCGGGTCATCCACCTCGCCTAGCTAAATTTTCACATCTCGAGTTGAATTATGTACAATTTGACGTGTTTGTAAATAAAACAGCTATACTCGTAAATGCATAATTCGATGTTATACCCACATTGTTTGATAATACGGTAGTTCTGGCGATGTACGTAAAACAGAACTGAGTCATTTATTTCTGTTGCATTGAAAGTTTTTATTTTATTGACGCCAGTGAAGCATGCTGGCTAAATTGAAAACTATTGAAAATGCGTCACTCTGTTACATAATAAAATAAACGCGTAATTAAATTCGTTCAAATTTGAGATACTGATCTAATTTGCAAAATATCCTACATTAAAAATATTTTGTCATCCTAGAAAATTATTGAATAAATTGTATGTAACACTTTAATGTTATGCAGATGAAATACAGTTTACGTTGAATATTTTATAGTCCAATTTCAGTTTATAAGGCAACAATAGGTTTCAACATTTTCTCAAAACGAATTGCAATTTATGATTCATTAATTGGGTTTATCGCAATGAAAACGCGAACTAAACGAATTTCATTGGACTTCTGTTAGAAAATTTACGAGTGAAGTAAGCTATTAAGCGATACCACAGAGACGGTTCTTTGTTGATACTGAAGTTTGTTTAACATTATTTTCATCCGCAGCTCGTTAATTTCCATTTCTCGCGAATATCCGATTTGATAAATTCGTTATTAAGTGCAATCTGTCATAAAAATTTTGATAATTTAACAGTCGAGAGAGTAAAGTTGAATTACAGAGTCACTCGATATTTCTCGTTGCATGTTTTTCGAATAATCTGATTATATTTAATGGTTATATTTAACGATAAGGAGGATTAATTCAGTTTTAAATCGAGAGCTAGTTTAGCGTGAAGAACACTCGAGATGTTCTCAATCCCTGTTTGTTCCAAGGAAATCGAGAACTGTGATTTCGCCATCACGAAGGAGCGCGTGAAAATTAACGTGAAGGAGCTGCGGCATTTAACCCAACAGCTGATTAATAACAATTTCAGTGCGATCGATGCACCGACTGCTAAAAAAAGCAATACAGAGAAGCAATCAAAAAAATTTAACACGAAAAGTAATTCATTTTAATAACATAAATTAACATCTAATTTTTTTCTATTCAGTTGCATATTTTAAAACTACATCAGAAGATAGTTTTCAACTGCCCTGTTAATTCAATTTTTTCGCGATAAGTTTCTATTTAAACTTTGATTCAAATCACCTTCGTGAACCCATTTCCGCATATCTGATTAGAATAAATTTGTGAGATTATTCTCGAGTTGCTCCACAACTCATTTTCTGAAAAAAGATTAAGAAAAAAAAAATACCATCGATGCCGGAAAATGCATTCATCTTGCATTCATGACTTTCATCTTTTTAATGAAATTTCTTTGCAGTCGCATCGTGAAAAATTTCAATAGACAACTCACGTGATTCTCAAGGTTACACGTGTTGACTACGTGAGTAAGAAAAGACGATACGCGCTTAATAGCCCTTGTGAAAATGAGCGCTACAAAGAGATTGCATCTAAATGTGCACGCACTGCAATCGAATATATTATTCAACTGTAATCATTTAATTATCCGATTGACGTCGATTTAAAATAAATTCTAATTTATACACAATAACGTGTACATACATTGATATTTATAGTTATATTTATAATTACTACAAGTGAAAAATTTTTCAGAAGACAAATTAACAGAGCAATTTTAACTAATAATCGTAATACCGAGAAATAATATTTTCAATAGGATGACGAATTCGTTTAACAAGTATGTTCAAACACAATGATGAACTCCTGTTACGCAAAAATTCTAAAATTAACACACCCATATTGATTTATATGATGTTGATAGCTGAAATTTTTATTCGTACGGGAAGGACAGTTTTTCAAACTCGCACACGTAACGATAAAGTACGAGAGGAAATACGCTTACGTAGAAGTATGCGGATGCTTTGGAAATTAAAAATATAGAACGATAAAAGACACGACCACATGCCACGTTTGGTGATAACTCAAACGAAAACGTAACGACAAATCTAGCAAGGTAGTTTCGAATGAATACAAATCTAAAATTAACTTGTTTTCATTAGAAGAAAAATAGAAATACTCGAAAATTTTCCTTTTGAAGAAAAATTCATTTTACGACCGTTGAGGCGGAACGAGTAGCCGAGAATTGTATTTTTATTAGTTTTCACGTAAGATCGCAACTATGACGTGATCAAGATCGGTCAAGTGTAAGCACTTCGCGAACCAATGAAATTTTATCGCAATACAGACTTAACCGGCCTGTGATTAACCCGTCTTCTACGTTCGGAGCCGCGTATACAAGACTGCCTGACAATAGTCACGTAGGACGTACCTATATGAAAATTGCATGAATAGCGAAATCGGTTTCCCACACGCGTTATTTAAAAAACGCATAAATATAACGTTAACAATTTATGAACATTCGCTAGAATCTGCTAAAGTTGAATTTAATTGTATAAAAATTGTACATAAAAAATTTATTCATAAAATAAAATATTCTCAATGAATGAATTTAATTATTCAATTTAACAGCAGGATCAAATATTTCACTTTAAAAATATTACTCGTACGAGCGTTCGCTACTCCAAATTGGTAGAATCAACGATATTTCTATTTAGATGATACAAAAAGTATACAAAGTTTAATCGACTAACCACATCTTGTCGTACGAAATTCTATTTTACTCTTCCTCGAATCTATTTTTAGGCACAATTCTCAAAACTCAGCCATTCCTACGAGTTTACCGGCGTTTCAGGTTAGAAAACGAAATAAGGCGCCAAAATCGTAACGTACTCGAACAATTTCGACGAGAGAAAAATAATTTCTGCGCGTGAAATTTCACCGCAGCGGTGGTCGGACCACTGTCATTAATTTTTCCCGCTCATTACCGATGCGATTTGCCATTGCAACGTTATTACGACGCAAAAGCAGCAAGCAGTTTGTTTACGTGTCAGACGAAGCCACGCGAAATGGCCGCGGTGTCAGAGTGACAGCTGCTTGTATTTTGTGTCCGCTTACCTCCCAGCAGTTCATCCGACGTGAATTTAACGGTAGACGACATCCCGATCGGTGAACGCACTCCTGGCTCGCTGCACGTACACGATATGGATGAACGCCACTCGATGATTTTCCGGCGAACCAAAAAAAAAACAAAAACCACCGTACAGAACGACGCACTTACGGCGAATTGTTGCGGTATAATGCCGTAGGAGCAGCGAGAACGTCGAGGATCGTGCTTTGTTTTGACGAAACGTCAACACACTCGCGTCAGTACGCTCAGCCAATCGCACACCATGTGCTGCAATGTAAATACACTACCCGAGTCAAAATTCGTGCTCGTACGAACCGTTCGACTACGCGATCCAAATATTATTTATAAAAAAATTCGCAAATATTTGCAATCGGTAAATAATTTTATTGATTTCTGTAAAACAATGTAACTTGTGAATAGGGTTTGCGGTATGTTACATATTAGCTAAAAAATATAAAGGTTCAAAAATACTGAAGGCTGTTTCACAATCCATATTCCATTTGCGAATTTTGTTAATCGTGTTTTTTGCACATTTCTTGAAACGAGACTTCAATACAATGTGGATTTCATTTGATTTGTAAAAATATTAATAGAATATTAATACGTTTATTATGGAAAATATGAATATGGAATGATTTTTCTCTTATCTATATGAAGCATGCGTCTGGATGCCGAACAAAGACGGCTTGTCTACTAAACTACTATCTGGTTTCGAAACAGACCGGATGAACTTCTCTCGAAACCAAAATCATAGGAATTTACGACGATTTATCAGAGAACAAAGATTGCGACGCTCGCAAATTTTTTTAGATCATACTCGTAAAACATGAAAATTATGAAGGCTAATGTTTGATTTCATCGCATTGTGTATTTCTGCTTGACACATATAGTGGCAGCACTGCGTGTGCTGCTTATAGTGCTAATTTGTGTGCGCGACACGTATTTTACTGATGAACTGCGTATATCGTATTTCATAAGTGAAATCACATCGAAGCTGGTTATCCAGAGGTATGGCCTTTCGTTAATCGAACTAATTTTTTCGCAGTTGTGATATCGTAACAATAGACAAACGCTTTCATTAACTATTAAGATTAGCGAAATTACGGCTTGATTACTTTCGGTGAACAGTCAAAAATGGTTGCTTCGCGAATAATCTGTCAAGTTATTAGTTACGCTTTCAGTTAGCATGAATTGGTAGAAGAAATTCAAAATTCTCAGTTTTTCCGCTACTTTTCTTCGGATAAATTCTCGTTAGGAACTGTGCAAAAATTGGGATCTAAAACTTTTGGGATTTACTCGGCGCTTCCATATGTGCATTCGTAGCAATTGTGTCCAAAACTTTTCGTGTTTGTTGTCTGAAGGCAGTTCAAAGAGTTCAAGGTTAAATTTAAAATGTTGTTGGAAAATCTTGTTATATTTTTTTGGGAATATCTAAATATATAACTATTGTATTAACGGTACATGATGGAACGCTTTGCGAAATACCTACGTTTCTCGATAAATTGACAATTTTTTTGTCATCCATATTTTACGAGCATTCGATTTCTTTATTATCGAATAAATTTGATTAAGAAATTTATGTAAAATACATTTATATGTATACTAATGATGCATAATATAAAAATTTTTATTTATATATAAACATTTTTTTTCATTATACTATATACCACTAAATTGTTGTAATAAAAAATTAGAATTTTATGATAGTTTAAACCATCTATATTTACAGATATTAACATTACAACATTGATCAGTTTATTGGTATGAAAATGAAGATCCCAAATAGTGGAAACGGGTATTATGGACACGAGAGTGGTATCATTGCCTACTTAGATAATTCTTTGGAACCGGAGGCAGATGTACAGAGTAATACTGCAGATGGAGACTTTTCTGAATATTTATGGATGGAAAATGAAGAAGAATTTGACAAACAGGTATTGAATTAACTCTTGTTTTTGTTTATTGTTGTTAATATAGCGAATGACATGGTAAAAATTAACAATGAAAAATGATTTTCAGGTTCTTCAACAGCTTGAAGAAGAAGAATTAATGGAGGAATGTCTAGAAGCAATGTTGGAAGAAGAAAGGCAACACGAAAGAAATATAAGTTCAACTGCATGGTCAACAGCTACAAGTAACCCTGAAAATAACGGAGCTGACCTCTGTCAGCAATTGAGTAGCTTGAAAGTACATGACGATCTTGCCAAACAGGTATGTATTTAAAAATTTTTAAATTAACAATATTTCTGATCGGTGAACATTTTTCAGAGTACGTTGAACCCAAATGCAGCTGAATTCGTTCCAGCTATACAATCAACAGAATTGTCTTCGGCAGCACAGTCGACAACCGTAAGTACATCTGCTGAAGTTCCAGCAAAATCATCGTAGAGGCTCTCTGTTTTATCACTTATATGAATAAAAGAATGGGTTATAACATTACCCAGAGTCCATCGCCCAGATTAAAACAGTCGCATAAACGAGATCCTGTTAGATGTTATAGAACTGTGACCATACGTACAGAAGTATAAAAAAAAAGTATGGATATGGCTAGCATGTGACACTGTTATATGTTGTCCAATATTAATGAGAGATCAGTTGTATAATCTTGAATAAAAAAAGCGTGTGTTGTTCATGTTCTTATACTGAAAACTATTACAGGATATAATAGAAATTCTGTGTATAAGATTTTTTTCAAGTATGAAATAATCATATTAATAGATTACAGGTTAAAGTGATATGCAGTTATCTTTTGTTCATCTGTATTTCAATTAGAAAAAAAAAAAAACAAGTATTAATGACCAATGCTTTTAGCATTTATATTTTACATATTCCAAATGTAATATTAGTCATTCTATATGTTAATATTCTGGCTATTCTTATTCTTAAAACAAATTTCCGTTTTTGTAATTATAAAGATGAAATTAGTATTGTATTGATAACAATAATTGATAGAAAATACGATAGCTTCAAATAATTCAATTTTAACATCTTCATTTAATTTTTTATTAAATGCTAGAAGTTATTCAACATTAATACTTCGTTTTGTTTATGAGTTCCTTTCATATATTAATTGTTTCAAGTTTACTAACCACGAACGATATACAACTAATCTAAAAAACATTCAAAATATTAATGACGCACTTTCTATTTTAAAGATTTTGCCAGGAATATAAATAATTTTAATGAAGACATATTTCACGTATGTCATTGTACTGGGAAAAATCAATTATTTTCGTATTAAATAATATTGGTTACTGAATGATTTAAAATTTGAAAGAAAGTATGAGAACAAATATAGAGTCCTCTATTATTGTAAATGAAACGCGTGAAGAAAAACTGATTGTAAAGATCTCAAATAAAAGTCTAGCACAGGCTGTGAGGAACTCTTTATGACTATTTTCAATTTGTTAAGAGTCAGCACGTTGCTTACTTATTTTCTAGGGCAGTTTCTATACAGTACTTCAAAATTTGATAGATTGTAGATTTTAGACTGTAATCTTGTGAAAAAATGAAATAGTGTAAACGGTGAATGTACTTCTGTTGTTGAATCGAATTGCAAAAAGTAAAGTTCTAGAAAATCAAATGGATAAAAAAAAACCACGTATAAACATGGTTGAATAATTTACTTATATTAATTAATTAGAAAAATTAACTAATTGATTACTTCAATTAATTTAAAATTATACTTGTCTTCCTATCAAATGATAGAAAATTAAAAGTTAATCAACTTTTTGCAATTCCTTACTTAAGTTGTGATTAAAACTTCTTTCCATTTGCAAAATTATTGCATTCATTTGAAATTGTATGTTTAAATTATGTAAATTTACTTGACATTCTCTCGCACTTGACACGGTACAATTAAATGTATTTAATATCTCATAAACTTATGATTAATTTATTTTAATCACAACTTATAGTTGCGTGAACGTGTAAACTGTGATCATGGAAAAGATTGATGTTTATTTAGTATAATGTTACTGTCCGCAAAGCATCATATTAGTTCATTATTATAGTTTATTTCGTACATAAATTTACTTTCATTCGTTGGCAATTCTCGAAAATGCGTAATTTTTATTTTTAATATAATATTCTAAACTTAAGCGAGTGTAATATTGAATCGCACTAAAAACTGCATATAAATTGTACATTTTGAGAAGATGCATATTCTAATATTATTCTTTTATCGTAACTAAATATATAAAATACATCCAAAGGAATACAAAGTATACAAAATTTTTTAAAATTATATAATTGCAGTTATTTAGGATTTTACTATGCGATATGTTTTTCATATATTATGTTAATCTTTTAAAATATAATTGTTGCAATATTTAAATTACTACATTACAAAGAATAGAAAACTGCAAATAAATTATTTACGAAATGAATATTGCAAATGTCGCTTATACACGGCCTATAATATGTAGAAACCATTTTTAATCATTGCATTTCAGCATTATTTATATTATTAACTTGAATTTTATGAACTTCATTTTTGTATAGCATGATTATGTATAAAATTGATGTGTAAAAATATTTGTCTTACAGAATCTGTATATATTCAAATTCTATTCTATTCTACGATCGACAAATGGTAATTAATTTTTCTTGAAGTGTAATACTTTTCAAGCTTTTATTGTTGAATTGATATTAAGCTGTGCAAAACTTAGGTTTAAAATGTGATGAAAGGAAGGAAAAATCTTTTTATGTGTATATTTTTGTTTATGTTTATTTCATATGAACATAAAATTCATTTAATTTGTACAATACGAATATGTAATACATATTTGAATTGTGATAGAAACTACATTAAATACTGCCATTGTGAGATTAGGCCATGAAATTATATAAACAGAGGTCACACATTACTTATGTTACTGATAATGTGGCGAATTACCTTTTCCGACCTTAATTTATTGAAATATTCTCCTGAATGCCAGAGTTCATCATTTATTCAAAAATTCATTAAAATATCAATTTTATAAAATTTCATTATACTGCTATCTTCTCACAGAGTACAATCGAAAGCAGGACTAATTCAAATCACTAACTATGTAATTCTACAATGTCACAAGTAGTAAGAGTCAATTGATGATACACATCAAAATAATGTCTTTAATAGAGAAAGCTGAATTTTTGTCTTGAAATTAGCTAAATGTAACTACTTGTGTATTTGTGGATATGCAATATTTAATTTTTAGTTGAACAAAAAAAGTACAAAAATCAAAAGGCGTCAAAAATAATTGCGTTTCTATGTATTTTGAAACGATTGATTTTGTTCTTTATCATTTTCTATGCTACCTATACTGTAATAAAAAATCGATCATCAAATGTATAATCTGTTATTTCAGGATGCATAATGTTTAATACACAAATGTAAATTATTGTACCGCATTCTACGATTGCCAGAATTTTTCGCATTTGTAATTTTTTCACGTCACGTCCTTATTTCTTTTATATAGCATTTAACATTGTAGCGTAAACATGAAATACAGATCTATGTATACAAACTGTATCCGTGTTATATATTTGAATTATTAATTTATGAAATTCACCCAGAATATGCTCCTCTAAATTTATGATGATGAAATGTAAGGGAAGATCTAGTCAAAATAAACGGATAATAGGATTTCATAATTTGAACACATGGAATAATTGAAAATAAAGAATAACATTCATAGAGATAGAATAGTAATTTTGACGAATAATTAATTCAATTTCTTTTCAAATTGGGAATAATGCAGTGAATATTAAATACTATTAAGCAGTCGTAAGTACAATCTTTTTAAAATATCAACAAGGATATATGATTCCTAATAGTATATTGAAATTGAATAAACGATTCTCCAGAACGAAATTTTATTATAATCAATTGTATAATTTCAAAGAAAGAAATGTTTTTACATTTTTAATGTTATATAACGCAACTGTATATAATTGCGTGAAATATTATTTTGAAGTAAATACGAAATTATTTACGCGTATTACATATATTTAGTTCGATTTGTATTATCCCTATTATAATTTTTCTACATAACTCTTGTTTTTCTATAATTATGAAATTGCTGAAACGCATTCTACAGTTTACAAATTTTATTTAGTAAATATTTTTCGCACACATAAAACAATTTTAATTGTTTATATACAACCATAATAAACACTTAGATGAGCAGTCTTTTAAGAAATGAAATATTCCTTGCTTTCAATGACAGTGAAACGTAAATTCCTCAATGAAAAATTTATTCACATACGGAATCACACATCGGAAGTGTCACTTTAAAAAGTGATATGTTATATTAAATATAACTCTCTTTCATATTACAATGAAAAGACCCCGATACAAATTTCAGAAGCTCAGAAGAATATTGCAAATGATCACAAATTGTAAATTAAATGATAAAAATAAATAATATATTTCAAAATATTTATAGAATACTTATTACATTCAATTTCTTATTGATACTCGTATTTATCAGATTAAAAATTTTTCAGAAAAATTTGTCTGCATTATATTAATGCAAATAAAAAAATAATGTGAACATCCATTGTATATAAATTGTGTATAAATCGTACGAATTACTAATATTAGTGGTGATTTTAGTTTATTCAACAAAACTCCACTGCTCATATAAAATCTAAAATTAATATAGAAATGTTCTTGATTACAAGTTTCATTGTTTTCAATGTAAATTATAGTAGAGTTATAAAATTTATAAAAAACTCTCAATTATACTTCGCACATATTTTGTTGTTGGTAATTTTGAATGATAAAATGCGCTCGAGAACTCTTTCTATTAATAATACTAATATGAATTATTTTATTTTGCTTTATCTCAAGGACCAATCATACTTACAAAATAGTAAATGGTAAAAATGTTTCGATTTTTTGATCAAAAAAATTACGCGTATGCTGATTTTTAATATAATAGTAAGTAATGATTTAAGAATACTGTTGAAGAAATTATCGCTTTTACAAACATAATTGTTACAATCTTATTCATATTGAAGTAATATTGATGAAATACTTCATGTAAGTGTGAGATGATATTTTACATGATAGTAAAAGCATTCACACAAACATTTACAAATTGTCAATAAAAATGATTTATTGGCATTCATGCATTCATTAATGTATGCAGGGCTCATATATCATACTTTATATATGTTGAGCTAAACCTTATATGTATAATTGTTAATATTCTTTTCCAAATAAACGGTTTTGTTCATCAAAGAAGATAATTTCAAATTAGAGAAAATTAAATATAACATAAATTAGTACATATTTGTGCCCTGTAAGTTTTGACCATCTCTTTTTAATAATTGTTTGAAATTCATTCAAACATTAATATTTCAACTTTCATTGTATTCTCGATTTATATTTTGGTATATATCAAAATGATAAATTATATATATATATATTATTTCGAACATTGCTGCTTGATTAATATGAAATGATTGTTTTAAAATTGGAATTTGTTTTACCATGAATATTTCTCTGTCTCATTATGTATTTACTTTTGTTTAAAATGTTGATACACAAAATCTTACACACTCTCGGTTGGACTTTGGAATTCTGAAAGTGCATGTATTGGATTTTGCACCTTCTTCTGTGAACCTTTTCGAACTTTGGCTCGAACTTCTTCCGGTCGCTCTGGACGAACCAAAGGCTTCTTTTCTGGTGCTTTCATTTTCCAGACGACAATAGGAGACTGTAATAAAGAAAATGAATTTATATTCCGTTCTTACAAAATATAATTCTTATTTTTCGCTTTTATGATTGCGCGATAAATTTAATACTCACATACTAATGATTCCATGAAGCGAAATGGTAAAAGAATTAAAAAAAATATTAGTATATGCAGAGTTTTGTTGATATTTAATATTATTAAAAATAATTAAGAATAGGAAAAGTTCATTATAATCAATAATCCATGAAAATAACGATCGATCTATAGGTAATACATGATTGATGTGAAATAGATATTAAGCTTACCGTTACTGTTGACTGACGAGGATACTTCGTTGAGGCAACATACGAAGCCTTTACTGTTAAAACGACAGCATTCATCAAATTCTTAGCAGCTTGTATGAGAGAAGTTGCGCTGTCCAAACCAGTTACGATCAATTCACCACTAATATTTTGTACATCAGCTTTGACTTTACTTGTTATATTCATCTGATGACAATAAAGAGCAATACGCTGTAAATAAGCGAGTAAATCTTGTTTCGTGGAACTTTCTGGACATTGTTCTGCAATTTGCCGTGTTAATTTATCTAATTTCGTTCCAGCCTCGGAAATTTTCTTCGCTGCGTTAATGACATCCATTGTAGTTTTCAATGGTCCACGGCCACGTGTGAAATCTGTCATTTCCATCATAATCATACACATGTGTTTTGCAAGAACGATAATATCATTTCCAGCGTCATCCCATTTAGCGACTTCTTTATCGAATTTCAATTTTTCACTCTTGAAATACTCGACTTGTTGTAAGATCTTTTGCTTATCTTCTTCTGGCATCTTTCGCATAGCTTCGCGTGCTGTCGTTATACCACTAATTTCTGGGTATTCATCAACGCCATGTTCGCCAGTTTGAGCACTAGATTTGCTACGAGTTTCTAATGTATAATGTTCATCCAACTCTACATCTTCTGGATCTAAATCTTCGTCGGCTCTGTTCATCAAGACGGCTCTTCTTATTTCACGTACACCATCATAGACCAATCGAGATGCATCAATAAAATCGTTCTCATCGACATCTTTCGGAGGGTTGCTGCCTAACGCATCTACGGCAACTTCGACTCGTTGAGCGAATTTCGGCATAACTTGCTCTCGCAGAACTTTAACGGCTTCTAAAACTCGTTTCGTATAAATGCATGGCTCGTAATTATCCATTTCCGCTTGAACTACATTGCAGACTCTAGCAGAACGACCGCGAATGGCTCCTGCTGTTCTGTCTAATGTGTCTGCATCTCCTTCTTGTAACGCTAACACGCATTTATTTACGTCTTCCAAAATATGATTTTCAGACACCGCTAAGAAGTCATCAATTGTTGTTATATCATCTACTGCCTCCGTCAATACTCGTACTTGATTTTCCCATGCTTGTCGGAAAACTTCCATATTAGCCAATGCTACTTTGGATCTTGTTCGTGCAGCTAATACTCGTGCTGCGTTTATTACTTGAGGACATAAATTTTCAATTTGCGTGGCTGCATAGCGTACCATTTTTACTCCGTCTTCGTTTCCTGACATACTACATACCAAGTTGGCAACCTACAAGAACATTTCAAACATGAATGTTCTATATCAAACAATAAAGTTAACTTGATATTGTGTGAACTTACCTCAACCAATTTATTAGCATGCTCTGTGAAAACCAAAGCATATTCCTCAACTTCTTTATCGCGGCCGTTTCGGGCAGCTTCAATGAGTACTAGTAAGGGTACACTAGTTTCCAAGAAACTGTCTGATACATGGTCTACAACAGCCTTTCTCAACTGTCTACGCAAATCACGAGTTTTTCGGCACATATGATCGATTGCTCGTTCAAGACCTTCTGATTGTTCTTTGACGCCCATCTAGAAACATAATTTTATTTATTATTGAAATACAGCATGTTACATATCATTATGCAATATTCATCCAACTGAACTTTGCAAAGTTAAATTCACTTTTGTTATTAACACTCAAATAATTACAGTAAAACAAATACAACTTTAGAAGATTAATTACTAATTCAATGGTTAAGTGTACAAAAGAAGCTTTCAAATGATCCAAATATTTACCACTTTCCCACCCTTTTTGTATTGTAACTGCCATTGTGACCAAAAATCAAAGATATAACGAATTATAAATTAGAAATCACTAACATAAGTATTTTTTTCGAATTTTGTGATTGCTTAACAGTAAAAAAATCATTTTTATTAAATTGTAAATTGCAATTATTTACTCACATTATTCATATATTCACTGAGTAAATCTTGAAGTGCTTGTCTCACAGCATTGCATTCAGCAACAATACGCTCTCTACGTTCATCACGAGTACATGATGAATCTGCCATTAAAGCTGCTCCACTGATGATGCTCTCCAATCTCTCCTCTAAACTTGGTCGTGTTCTGACTTCATTGTAAGCAAGAGGAGACATTACCATCCTCTCATCGAAATCATCTAAAGCAGCAGCTAATTCTCCTGGACCATCATATGGATGTTGACTGTTAGTTGGAGTTTTGCCTTGAGCTACATCATTTATAGTGTTAACTGCTTCGCAAACTTGTTTTAATACATAATCTCGATTGGCTTTGGCAGCCGCTAATTCAGGATGTCGTACATAAACTTTGGAGGCTGTCAATAGCATAGTGGAATGTTTTTTTAATACTGCACGTGCGGCTGCTAAATCATCACGCAATTGAGGATCTTTTAATTCTTGTTGGCGTTTTGCTGCTTGATTCATGAGTTCAGATGCATTGCGTCCAAATTGTTTAATGTTTTCCAATAATTCTCCTTGTGATGAAGCAGTTTTCAATTTCTTCAAATCGTCTTCAACAACATGTAGTGATTTCAATAATAAATGCACATCAACCATATCAGCTAATATAAGCAATCGTGTAACAGCTGATAATAAATTCCTCGCTGCTCGTACCATGTTACCCCTCTTTAACGAAGAACATGGATCCTCCGAAAACTCTCTAATGAACAAAATTACATATAAATATTCATGAATAATACCAAGACTATTCAAAATATGTATGAATCATACCTTGCTGCTATACTCATAGCTGCACCTGTTTTTCTAACTTCCTCAACAGCACATAGCATTTCCGAAGTAATATCTGGGTTTTCATATGCAATTTGTTCACCTTTCTCAATAAAATTTGTTGTTGCTTTTTCAACAGTACCAACAAGAGCACTAGCTCTTTTGGATTTGCCCTTTTTCTTTTTACTGGGCCCTTTGGTATTCACTAATGTAGTAACTTGAAGAACCAACGGTTCTAATGTTTTTTCTACCGACATTGTACGAATTTCCAAATTTTTTGGATCCCATTTCAGGGTTATAGGTCCAAAGTGATCCGACATGATTAATTTATTATATTCTCAGTATTCTAGAATAAAGGAAAAATTTTAATAGCAAAATTGAAGTTAATTTTAAAATAATTTTATCATAATTACAATGAAATTACATTTGATGCCGATGAATTTACAGTTTCAATAAATAGAGAATTTTTCTAAATTTTGATGAAAGCCAATAAGTTTTATTATTTTCATCATTATTCATTTGTAGTTACGAGCGTCTGAATAATTGTAATATTTTATACCAAAATATAATATTTTATAAAATAAAAATAAAGAAATTGAGAAATAATTTGAGAATATATACAATTTAGAATAATATTCATGGACAAACTTTCATACAGTGTTGACAGATAACATACATGCAATCACAATGGAGCATTTACTTTCATATAAGAAAATACAGCTTACAATTTTCCCAAATCCTTGACACGATTGCAGTGTTTCAGTGTTTCAGAACAAAAAAATTGTTTCTCACTGTATAACTAACTATCACGAATACGCGAGGCCCGATTCCATTTCGATGCATCACCTATTTGTCACCTACCTTCTCTTCCTTTATGACGTCATTTCTCAGTGCGAACCCGAAAAAACTTAACACGATAAGAACAAAACGCCCGGTCTACGCCCGATGATACGAATACCTAAGCCGAGTTGAAGCATTTACCCAACAACCCAACTACCGCGGTAGACGTTCGATAGGGCGTTTTCCATTTTCTCGCCTGAACCGCTCACTGTGATTGGTCGATCGCGCGGTCAAAAAGTGAAGCAGCCTATCGGCGTCAGCGAAAGAGGCTTAATGAAATGATATAGTGAATTTAACGATGAACGGTCGATTCTTACTGGTGCCTGCGGGGCGTCGAAATTTTAATTGAAGAATTCTATTGGAACATATTGTCGGTTGGGAGATCGATTCACCCAGTGATCGTACGAGTCACACAAGAAGCTCAGAACATGGAGAAATGGATTGCGGAACACTGATCAACGCGTAGCCGCCATGATAGAAGCGGCGAATTGATATAAAAGTAGTTAACGTTATTTTATAATTTGATAAAATTAGTTATCAAATTAGGTACTGAAGATCTTTCACAAAAAGTATACTAAAATTAGTAATCAGTATGTGGAAATGAAAAGAAATAACATTGCTGAGGTAAGGAATATTTATTTTGTCAATTCCGGCGTGTTGGAATAATGGCGTGTGTTGCTACGTTTTAGTTACACGCGATTTCGGGATCGTGTGTCTCGTACAATCGGAATACGTAACGCGTAATCATGTTAATTTCTGTTATAATATTTTATATTATTATATTACAAAAAAATATGATGGTATTATCGAGAAAACTATAAAATAAAATTATTTTTTATAAATTTTGTTTCTCTTTGATTATTTTTTTTAGGACAAACATTAAAAATGTCTATCCCGCCGTATTTGTTGGGGCCCAACCCATGGGCTACAATGATGGCCCAGCAGCAAGCTCATGTGCAGTTAGCCGCACATGCTCAAGCTGCGGCCCATGCACAAGCTGCAGCCCATGCGCAAGCGGCTCATCATGCTCATATGCATGCCATGTCAGGAGGTCCTCCTCTTCCTCAGATGCCTAAACAACCAGAAGTGTTATCTGAAGAAAAGCTGCAAGAAAAAGGTATAACAAATTTGCAATAACTTGAAAATAAAAATGAAAAAAATAAAAATTGAAAAAAATATTAAATTGAATTAAAGTTATGAAAAATATATTAAATATATTTTCTATTTAGCCCAAAAATGGCAACAGTTGCAATCCAAGAGGTTTGCAGAAAAAAGAAAATTTGGTTTTGTTGATGCTCAGAAAGAGGACATGCCACCTGAGCATATTCGTAAAATTATACGTGATCATGGTGATATGAGTAGTCGTAAATATAGACACGATAAACGAGTATATCTTGGGTAAGTAATTGTTAATTTAAAATCATTTTGATGTTATAATTTTTTATATTTACAGTGCATTAAAATACATGCCTCATGCAGTTATGAAGCTTTTAGAAAATATGCCAATGCCTTGGGAGCAAATTAGAGATGTTAAAGTACTATACCACATAACAGGAGCGATCACATTTGTAAATGAAATTCCTTGGGTGATTGAACCTGTTTATATAGCTCAATGGGGGTCAGTATATTAAAATTTAATGCAAGTATTTTTGAAATCTATCAATTTTTCTTAACCACTTTCTTTTAGAACCATGTGGATCATGATGAGACGTGAAAAAAGAGATCGTAGACATTTCAAAAGGATGAGGTTTCCTCCATTTGATGATGAGGAACCTCCGTTAGATTATGCTGATAACGTGCTCGATGTTGAGCCATTAGAAGCAATTCAAATAGATCTTGATCCGGAAGAAGATGCACCTGTAGCAAACTGGTTCTATGAACACAAGCCACTTGTAGGAACAAGGTAAATAATTCTAAATTTTATTATTTTAATACAAAAATGAAATAAATATTATGATGAATCGCGTAGGGGTCCTGAAATCAACTGAGAATGTGGGTTGACAGTTGCAGTATGTTTGCAGACTTGTCCGAGACGAGTGCTGTGAAGTACTGTGATTGGATCAAACGCTAATCTGAATTATATTAACAAATATATTTATAATCAGACATTACTATATTTATAAAAGTTTCAAAGTATGAAATTTGATTTTCAGACACGTTAATGGATCAACGTATCGTAGATGGAATTTAACGTTACCGCAAATGGCGACGTTATACCGTCTCGCTAATCAACTGCTGACAGATCTTGTTGATCAAAATTTCTTTTATCTATTTGACCCAAAATCATTTTTCACGGCTAAAGCTTTGAATATGGCTATCCCTGGAGGTCCAAAATTTGAACCTCTAGTGAAAGATTCAAATGCTGCTGATGAAGATTGGAATGAATTTAATGATATCAATAAAATTATTATTAGGCAACCAATTCGAACAGAATACAGAATAGCATTTCCATACCTGTACAACAATATGCCACATTTTGTTCATCTTTCTTGGTAAGTGTAATTTTTTAGTCCAGTTTTCATTGGAACCCACACTACTTATGCTATTTATTACGAAATGACGAATAATTAGTCGTTAAGTGTGGCAAAATAATTGGTAGATTGATATTCGTATCTTTCGTAAATAATAGAAGGAAACTGCTATTATCACCAACAAAATTTGAAATATGATTTATTTAAAGAATTTACAAATAATGTGTTTACAGGTATCATGCGCCAAATGTTGTGTATATCAAAACAGAAGATCCTGATTTGCCAGCATTTTATTTTGATCCTTTAATTAACCCAATATCTCATAGAAATTCATTAAAGGTTAGTACGATATAGATAATGAATAACTATTTAGTATTCCACGTAATTAAATGAATTTTGATTATTTTATAGACGCAAGAACCACAAATTGAAGATGATGAAGATTTTGTGTTGCCTGAGGAAGTTCAACCATTCCTCCAAGAGACTCCTTTATATACTGACAATACTGCTAATGGTATTGCTCTATTGTGGGCACCGAGACCATTTAATACAAGGTCTGGTAGGACAAGAAGAGCAATCGATGTTCCACTCGTAAAATCTTGGTACAGAGAACACTGTCCCCCTGGACAACCCGTGAAAGTACGAGTCAGTTATCAAAAGCTTCTAAAGTATTTTGTATTAAACGCTCTGAAACATAGACATCCAAAGCCCCAGAAAAAACGATATTTATTCCGATCATTCAAATCAACAAAATTCTTCCAAACAACAACAATTGACTGGGTTGAAGCTGGATTACAAGTTTGTAGACAGGGATATAACATGTTAAATTTACTTATCCATCGGAAAAATCTAAATTACTTACATTTAGATTATAATTTCAATTTGAAACCAGTAAAAACTCTAACAACTAAAGAAAGAAAAAAATCCCGGTTCGGAAATGGTAAGTTTTGTAAAATTTTATTGATAAATCCGTATTATGAAATCACTTACATTATGATATATTTTTAGCTTTCCATTTATGTCGTGAAATTCTTCGACTGACTAAACTGATAATAGATTCACACGTTCAATATCGGTTGAATAATGTGGACGCTTTCCAACTTGCCGATGGGTTGCAATACATATTTGCGCACGTTGGTCAGTTAACTGGCATGTACCGATATAAATATAAATTAATGAGACAAATAAGAATGTGCAAAGACTTGAAACATCTGATTTACTATCGATTCAATACGGTAACAATTATTAAAAAAACATTAAAGATATAAGAATTGAGCAGTTCAGATTTTATAACTATTTCATTCTTTAGGGTTCTGTTGGTAAAGGACCTGGTTGTGGATTCTGGGCTCCAGGCTGGAGAGTATGGTTATTCTTCATGCGTGGTATCACTCCACTATTGGAAAGATGGTTAGGTAATCTACTGTCTCGACAATTCGAAGGACGGCACTCAAAGGGTGTAGCTAAGACTGTCACCAAACAGCGAGTAGAGTCTCACTTCGATTTAGAATTGAGAGCATCGGTTATGCACGATATTGTCGATATGATGCCTGAGGGTATAAAACAGAACAAGGCGCGAACAATATTGCAACATTTAAGTGAAGCCTGGAGATGTTGGAAAGCTAATATTCCATGGAAAGTGCCGGGATTACCGATTCCAATTGAAAATATGATATTGAGATACGTGAAAATGAAGGCCGATTGGTGGACTAATACCGCTCACTACAATAGAGAACGTATCCGTCGAGGAGCTACTGTAGACAAAACAGTTTGTAAAAAGAATTTAGGAAGACTAACTCGTCTTTACTTGAAAGCTGAACAGGAAAGGCAACACAATTATCTTAAAGATGGTCCTTACATATCCCCCGAAGAAGCTGTGGCGATATATACAACTACCGTACATTGGTTAGAATCTAGAAGATTTGCGCCTATTCCATTCCCTCCACTTTCGTATAAGCACGATACGAAACTACTGATATTGGCATTAGAACGTCTGAAAGAAGCTTACAGTGTAAAATCAAGATTGAATCAAAGTCAGCGTGAAGAGCTTGGATTGATAGAACAAGCATACGATAATCCACACGAAGCTTTGTCACGTATTAAACGTCATCTTTTGACGCAACGTGCTTTCAAAGAAGTAGGAATTGAATTTATGGATTTATATAGTCATCTTATTCCAGTTTACGATGTCGAGCCATTGGAAAAAATTACAGATGCTTACCTCGATCAATATCTGTGGTATGAAGCCGACAAGCGAAGATTATTCCCACCATGGGTTAAACCATCCGATACCGAACCACCACCATTATTAGTTTACAAATGGTGCCAAGGTATCAACAATTTACAGGACGTTTGGGACGTTAATGAAGGAGAATGTAACGTTTTATTAGAATCGAAATTCGAAAAACTTTACGAAAAGATCGATCTTACGTTACTTAACAGGCTGTTAAGATTGATCGTTGATCATAATATAGCCGATTACATGACTGCGAAAAACAATGTTGTAATCAATTATAAAGATATGAATCACACTAACAGTTATGGTATTATTCGTGGATTACAATTTGCATCGTTCATAGCTCAATACTACGGTCTCGTATTAGATTTGCTTGTTCTTGGTCTCCAAAGAGCAAGCGAGATGGCTGGTCCACCACAAATGCCAAATGATTTCTTAACTTTCCAAGATGTCGCCTCAGAAACTGCACATCCAATTCGATTGTATTGCAGATACGTGGATAGGATTCATTTGTTTTTGAGATTTACCGCCGAAGAAGCGAGAGATCTAATTCAGCGTTATTTAACGGAACATCCAGATCCAAATAACGAAAATATTGTTGGATATAACAACAAGAAATGCTGGCCAAGAGACGCGCGTATGAGATTAATGAAACACGATGTCAATTTGGGTCGTGCCGTATTTTGGGATATCAAAAATCGTTTACCTCGATCAACGACGACAATTCAATGGGAAAACAGTTTTGTTAGTGTTTACAGCAAGGATAACCCCAATTTATTATTCAATATGAGTGGTTTTGAATGTCGGATTCTACCGAAATGTAGAACAATTCACGAGGAGTTCACACACAGAGATGGAGTTTGGAATTTACAAAATGAAATAACAAAAGAAAGAACTGCACAATGTTTCTTAAGGGTAGACGATGAGAGTCTTCAAAGATTCCATAACCGAGTGAGGCAAATTTTGATGGCCTCAGGATCGACAACTTTCACGAAAATCGTTAACAAATGGAATACAGCATTAATTGGATTGATGACATACTTCCGAGAAGCAGTAGTCAATACACAAGAATTGTTAGATCTATTAGTCAAATGCGAAAACAAGATCCAAACACGTATTAAAATTGGCTTGAATTCCAAAATGCCTTCTCGTTTCCCGCCCGTAGTATTTTATACACCGAAAGAATTAGGAGGACTTGGTATGCTTTCCATGGGTCACGTTCTTATTCCACAAGTAAGTTATTCTTTACATAATCTTGTAGAAAATCCAGAAGTTTTTGTTTATGTACTTCATTAAATATTCTTTTGATTATTCTAGTCCGATTTGAGATGGTCGAAACAAACCGATGTTGGTATAACTCATTTCCGATCAGGTATGAGTCACGACGAGGATCAATTGATTCCTAATTTGTATAGATACATTCAGCCTTGGGAGTCAGAATTCATCGACTCTCAAAGAGTTTGGGCAGAATACGCTTTAAAGAGACAAGAAGCTAATGCTCAAAATCGTCGTCTTACGCTTGAAGATCTTGAAGACAGTTGGGATCGTGGTATTCCCAGAATCAACACTTTGTTCCAAAAAGATCGTCATACACTAGCATACGACAAAGGATGGCGTATTCGAACAGAATTCAAACAATACCAGGTACTTTGAATTTGGAAATTGAATCATTTCTTGCATTTAATTGAAAATTTCTAAACATGAAATTTTCTATTAAGGTATTAAAACAAAATCCATTCTGGTGGACACATCAACGACACGACGGAAAATTGTGGAACTTAAACAACTACAGAACAGACATGATTCAAGCACTAGGAGGTGTTGAAGGCATCCTAGAACACACTTTATTCAAAGGAACATATTTCCCTACGTGGGAGGGTCTTTTCTGGTAAATTTTTTTTAAATTTCTTATCGTGTCGAGTGGTGTTTATTACTGATGTTAAATTTCTGTTTAACGTTGGTCTACATCACTCGAAGAGTAAAGGTAGTCTATTTTGCCCTGCTTTAAAACTATTTTTCTAGCAGTTTCCTAGATGACTTACAAAGTTATATAAATCATATTAATTTTCTCGTTAAATGTGAACTGTTCATTTTCCATTAGTAAATATTCGCATATATTGAAAATATTTATTATATTATTATAGGGAGAAGGCTTCAGGTTTCGAAGAATCAATGAAATATAAAAAATTGACAAACGCTCAGAGATCCGGTTTGAATCAAATTCCAAACCGTCGTTTCACACTATGGTGGTCACCCACTATTAACAGAGCGAATGTTTACGTCGGTTTCCAGGTGAGGACGATAAAATTAAAACTTGTTTTTTCTACTAAGATAACTAAACAATTTTTTATAATAACAAAATTAAATTGTTCTAGGTACAATTGGATTTGACAGGAATATTCATGCACGGTAAAATACCTACGCTAAAAATATCACTTATTCAAATTTTCCGTGCCCATTTATGGCAAAAAGTACATGAATCTATTGTTATGGATTTGTGTCAAGTATTTGATCAAGAGTTAGATGCACTCGAAATTGAAACTGTGCAGAAAGAAACTATTCACCCCCGAAAATCTTACAAAATGAATTCTTCTTGTGCCGATATTCTATTATTCTCGGCTTATAAGTGGAATGTATCCCGTCCTTCATTGCTCGCTGATTCAAAGTAAGTGTGCTGTATTATTATAATTCTTTGAATTTATTTGTAATTATTGATTTAATTTTGTAATTAGGGATTTGATGGACAATACAACTACGCAGAAATACTGGATAGATGTTCAGTTACGTTGGGGTGATTATGATTCTCACGATATTGAACGTTACGCTAGAGCGAAATTCTTGGACTATACAACAGACAACATGTCTATCTACCCATCTCCTACTGGATTATTAATTGCGATAGATTTGGCTTATAATTTACACAGGTTATATTTTACTCTAGTACTATTTTATAATTATAACTAAATTATGGCATTTTACAGTTTTTAGGATTTTAGTATTTATAGTTGATATTTAAACGAATTTTGATTTCAGCGCTTATGGTAATTGGTTCCCAGGCTGTAAACCACTAATTCAACAAGCAATGGCTAAAATCATGAAAGCAAATCCAGCTTTATACGTATTGAGAGAACGTATTAGGAAAGCATTGCAACTTTATTCGTCTGAACCTACTGAGCCTTATTTGTCATCACAAAATTACGGAGAATTGTTCTCTAATCAAATTATTTGGTAAGGCCTTCTTTTAATTTCATCAAGTATAACATTGGAATATCAGTTATTAATTGTTGCACATTCTTAACATTTTCAGGTTCGTTGATGATACTAATGTATACCGGGTTACCATTCACAAAACATTTGAAGGTAACTTGACTACAAAACCAATCAACGGGGCTATATTCATTTTCAATCCACGAACTGGTCAATTATTCTTAAAAATTATTCATACTTCGGTATGGGCTGGACAAAAACGTCTTGGTCAGGTAAGTTGTACAAATGTTAAATAAATTTAACTCTGATATGATTTAGCAAATATTCATAATTCATTTTTCAATTTCCTGTAGCTAGCAAAATGGAAAACTGCCGAAGAAGTCGCTGCATTGATTCGTTCACTTCCAGTAGAAGAACAGCCGAAACAAATTATCGTAACCAGAAAAGGAATGTTGGATCCTTTAGAAGTGCATTTACTCGATTTCCCGAATATTGTCATTAAAGGTTCCGAATTGCAATTACCATTCCAAGCATGTCTCAAAGTTGAAAAGTTCGGTGATCTCATATTAAAAGCAACCGAACCACAAATGGTGTTATTCAACTTATACGATGATTGGCTGAAAACTATTTCTTCTTACACGGTATTTCGTCAACAATATTGATAAATAATATTATAAGTAGTATTTGGACAATATGTTAATTATTATTCTCAATCACAGGCATTCTCAAGATTAATTCTTATTCTTCGTGCATTACACGTAAATACTGAGAGAACTAAAGTAGTATTGAAACCAGATAAAACAACAATTACAGAACCTCATCATATTTGGCCTTCATTAACAGATGATGAATGGATTAAGGTTGAAGTCCAATTGAAAGATTTGATATTGGCAGATTATGGAAAGAAAAACAAGTATGTTATTTTAAATTTTCATGTGAAATATTATTTCGAGTAAAGATATGAAACAGACATTTATCATTTGTTGAATGTTAGTTATCATTGCTCGAAAATAAAGGGTCCCATTTGCCCTGCATTAGTGTTACGTATCTAACGCAGTTTCCAACAGGACGACATAGAAATATTTCACGACATAATATATCCAAACTTTCTTATCAGAATGCACTATTCAGAAAATAATGTGTTGTTCCATTACAGTGTGAATGTTGCGTCCCTCACTCAATCGGAAATTCGTGATATTATATTGGGTATGGAAATCAGTGCTCCATCTGCTCAAAGACAACAAATAGCAGAAATCGAGAAGCAAACTAAAGAACAATCACAATTAACGGCAACTACCACTAGAACTGTTAATAAGCACGGTGATGAAATTATAACAGCGACTACCTCGAATTACGAAACACAAACGTTCAGTTCTAAGACTGAATGGCGAGTGAGAGCAATTTCGGCAACGAATTTACATCTTCGAACGAATCACATTTATGTATCTTCGGACGATATCAAAGAAACTGGTTACACTTACATCTTACCAAAGAACGTTCTCAAGAAATTTGTTACCATTTCTGATTTACGAGCACAAGTAAGCTATAAAAATTCATCGCTGAAATCAATTTTATATAATTACTAAAATTATCAATAAATTTCCAGATTGCCGGTTATATGTATGGTATAAGCCCTCCTGATAATCCTCAAGTAAAGGAAATCAGATGTATCGTTATGGCGCCTCAATGGGGTACTCATCAAACCGTACATTTACCTAACACTCTTCCGAGTCACCAATATTTGAAAGAAATGGAACCTCTTGGTTGGATACATACCCAACCCAACGAGTTACCACAATTATCACCTCAAGATATTTCAACTCATGCAAGAATCATGGCTGAAAATCCTATCTGGGATGGAGAAAAAACAATTGTTATTACCTGCAGTTTCACACCAGGGTCTTGTTCTCTTACAGCATACAAGTTGACGCCAAGGTACGTGATATTGTTACACTTATGTTTATTACTTAGCGAGTTACTAATCATATATTATTATTTGTAATTTAGCGGATTCGAGTGGGGTAAACAAAATACTGACAAAGGAAATAATCCAAAAGGTTATCTTCCAAGCCATTATGAAAAAGTACAAATGCTGTTATCAGATCGTTTCCTTGGATTCTTCATGGTACCCAGCCAAGGATCTTGGAATTATAATTTCATGGGTGAGAAATTCATTTTGAACAAATATTGGTAATTCATAATCAACGATGTATGAATAATTTGTATTTTTTATTCGACTAGGTGTGAGACACGATCCTAATATGAAATACGAGCTTCAATTGGCTAATCCAAAAGAATTTTATCATGAAGTTCACAGGCCTGCTCACTTTTTGAACTTCTCTAGTTTAGAAGACGGCGATGGCGTAGGAGCTGATCGAGAAGACATGTATGCTTAAATAAAGTGATGTGTAACATAATACTGGGTTTAATTAAGATGTAGGAGTTGATATCAGTGACTTGATTTTGAAAGTTGTTATTATAAAATCATTAATCTTAGAGATAACGTTTTTCTTACTATTGATGGTTTTCATTCTTATTATTTCAATTTAAAGAATTCATTTATTAATTTAGATAATATATAAATTACCATCTTTTTCACACTTAAACACTGTATATAATTCATCAGACTGTGAAATGAAAAAAATGTTTGTAGACTGTGGTCAAAGTAATTAAGGTCGGGTAAAACTCAGCTATATATAGGTATGCTCTTTTAATTTATATAGTAATTAAATACACACGTATAATAAAATTGTAAATTAAAAATAGAAAATCCATACCGGTTTCCGATTTTTATTTTTAAAATATAAGAAGAGAAATGAAAAATTAACTTGCATTCTTTATTACTTTGGTACTATTGCCTCTCACAGACAAGTTCTCTCAAATATAAAAATGATACTGCGTAGTTGTAGCAAGAACAAAATGATAGTAATAAATTTGATTTCTAACAAAATAAAAACTCCTTTTGAAGTATTTATATAATTATAATAATTTTATTTTATTAAAATCAAAAAAGAAGAACAAATTAAACATATTTGTCTTTTCTTTAAACAAATATCAAATGATATAATGGTTACATTTTTAAATAAATTATTGTTGAATGATATGATTGCGACTGTGTACTCTAGGTGTGAAAAAAATATTTGACTTCAAGAATCGTTTTGTAAATTGAATTATTTGGTCGAACCGTTTATTCTGAACGATTTAAATGACTCATACAGAATTTGTATCTGTTTTAGAACAATTTAAATAACCCAAATTTTTTGTTCACATTCAATGTAGAAGCTATTGATACTGTCTTCGTGATAAATAATTTTTAAATATATAAAGCTGTAAATTTTAATAACTGAAATTTTTTGGGAATAATTATTGTTATTATTTCCAAATAATAATAGATTTCGACCAAAATCCAAAATAAAATGAACAATAAATGTAATTTTCTTAAAATCTATTTTTCATGATTTGTTAACCTAATATTTCAATTATATTTGGGCGCTGTATTGAGAAATCAAATAATAATAATAATAATTTATTCTTTGCAAATAATTTAGATTCAAGTTCTGACTATGAAAAAAGAGTTACTACAGTTAATGTATTTACTGTTTTCATCTTTTGAGTTATCAAGATCGTTTTGTTTTTTCAATTTGTGAATCAGCTTAAAGAATTTCTTTTTTTTAAGTTTTTTTGTCTTGGGAAGTTGGGAATTTATATAATTTTGACTCTCGTACTCCTCGGATGAAGTAACGAAATTTGAGTTTGTACCGTCATTCTCTTGCTGATCGTTGACGCTACGACGTGCTCTAACATTCATCATTTCCGCTGGATACCGATGATGACTCGACCTGCGAACCATTTCATCGTAACGATTTACGTCTCCCCTTTTCGAATAAGAGTTTGGCTGCAAATCTTCTGTGTCATCGGTTACACTATGAACTGGACTACTTGGATTAACTTTCGTACTAAGTTTATGAGTTTCGCGTTGTGCTACATTTGGCGTCCTATTTACAGTATGCAGTGCTCTCGATTCACCTGTATTCATACGATTAATTTTCGATTTACTTGAATGCTTGTACGTCTGTATTGATGGAGGTTCTGTTGCGGCTGGTTCGTCAAAAGTATCGTCCGATTCAACTTCATGTACCGTCATACTTTCCCCTTTATCAGGTGAAATGTGCGATTCACTTTCATAAGGATTATATTGAGTTTTTTCATTGTCATTTTCATACATCGAAGAGGAAATTTCTGGCGCATCTTGTACGTCACTATTATCTAATTGTGGAATGTCGACTTTTGGTTCTTCATACGTTACAACGTCGGATTCTATATTTTCTGATTCATCGCTCTCAATTTTTACACTTTTCTTCGCTTTAGCAACTTTACCATCGTTTGCTGATATTTGAGGAGAATATTCATCTGGATCGTAATTTGATTGAACTCCAGTCGGTGAGTTGTCATCAGAAATTTCATCTGTGACAGTATCTGTATTTTGAGATTCAGAACTAGAACCATGAAGAACATCTGATGAATTTATATTTTCCTCGGTAGAATTAGCTGCTGATTGGGAAGAATTATTAACGGATTGCTCTAACGGTGCGTCCTGTCTTTTAGTTTTTACTATATAATAAACTGGAGAATTAATATTTCTCTGAACGCCTACGCCTGGTGCAAATGATTCTTCATAAGATTTTGCATTTGCTATTCTTTCTCTATTGTAAATAGGATATTGCAATTTTTGTTGGTTGTAAGATAAATACCTCGGATCGTAAATTTGTCCCGGCAGTTGACTGTACTCTTTAGGAGGCCGATTAGAATTGTGAAGATACACGTAGGGGCGTCTCAAATTAGCAAGATTTGGATTTTTTCTGTAGACGTTTACATATTGTTGTCTCAAATTGGGGTTCTCTACATTGACACGTTTGAGCATCGGTACTCTCTGAACATTTTCATACCGTCCTTCGATATGTTCCCTCGTAGAGAAATCCTTTCTCTGCGTATTCACTATACTTAAAATTCGTTGACCAGCAACTGGCACCTGCGGTTGCTTCAGAACAATTTTTGATTGCTGCTGATTTGGCACAACTTTCTGGTAAAATTCAGGCGGTTGAACCATCACCCTTCGTACTTCTTCTTGAGAGTCTTCATCTGCATCCAAGTCTTCACTTTCACGACCTGCGTTTGGAAGAACCTTAACTGGAACATTGTCATACCTCGGGTCATACTCGAAGTTATTTTTCGCGTCAGGGTTGAATAATCTCTCTAAATCGTACGGTACAAGCTCGTCACCGTAATCGACTAAAACAGTTTTCTGTCCGCTATTATAAATTCGCTCCAAGATCTTTTCAGGAGCATTTTCCGGATAAATTTCTTCAGACGACGTTTCAGCATCTCCATCATCGTGCAACTGAAGAACTGGATCACCACCTCGGTACTTAGAAGGATCGATAGCGTAGATTTGTCGACCAACTTGTTTTCCACTCGTGTCCAGACGTCCTCCTAATTGTTCCAGAGGAACTCTGTATCTCATTAATTGCGAATTATAAACCACAGGAATGATCTGAAATTAAAAAATAAATTAGGAAAATAATTCTTAAGACTCTCGCGGTCATTGTTTGTATTATTAAACAATTATTTAAAAAAAATTGTCTGAACCAAGTTGTTCAATAATTACAAATTTTTTTAAGACTACCTGTCCGTTTCTCAGAAGAGGTCTCTGAAGACTTCGTTCGATTGGCAGAACGTATCGTCCACGATATTGTGCGATGAGCCTAGGATCCGTTTCTTCTACAAGGTACCTCGCGTTCTCGGGATCGTTTCCAATGTATTCTTCTGCATTCGATTCGCCGTCTCGACACGGCCCATCGATTTCGATCGTCCGCTTGACTGGTGAACTGGGATTCGGATACTGCATAACACTCGGGTCAGCAAAACTTTGCGACTGAGATTTTGGCAAGACCGCCTTTTCCCTAACACGGTGCAACGGCTTAACTAGTTCGACTTGGGGAACGTATTTTTGGTTTTCATCCGAGTTGTCCGATCCAGTAACCTCTGCAGTGTCGTTCGAAAATTCGTAACTGAGATTCTGTGCATCCTCGGCTTGATCGATTTGAGTTTCGTCCGAATCTTCCTCCGATTCAATTTTTGCTGTACTTCTTGGACGTCGTTGCAGATGAGTTTGCTGTTTTCTTCTTTGATTTTCTGCGTTGAGTTGTTGCTGCAGTTTAAGATTCCTGTCCGTATTTTGGGCAAGAATACTGAGACTCTGAGGTGATCTGCGAAGTCGTGTAGTTAAATCTTGATCCTCTTCTTCAGTCATGATGATTCTTCGTTTCTCGATGAGTTTTGATCTTCTATCGCGATACTTTTGCAGTAGTTTGTCGTACGCGGCGGATATTTGCTGTTTCTTTCTTTCAATATCGGCTTGAAGCTGTTCGAGCCTCTGCTGACTTTTTTCTATACTTTGCGTTTGAGCTAGGAGAGTCGAAGAATCTCTATAAAGTCGTTTCAATTTGTTGTTGACAATTTTATTTATAGAACGAGACGCTTCTAACAATTTATTATCATTTTGAGTTTCACTAGACGATTCAGATTTTTCGTCAGAATTATTTACATCTAATTCTGTTTTCGGAGAAGTAATTAATTCAGGACTGATGTAATCATTTGTAACGTAACTTGATTCTGTAGTCGTTTCTACATTCAATTGAATTTCTGGTGCAAATTTTTCGAATGAGAATTTTTCCACGCTAATTTTTTCGGTAGGAGGAGCATGCGTAATTGATTCTTGAAAATTTGATTTTTCCTCAATTTTCTGATCGAATTGATTTACAGAAGCAACGGTAGAAGTGGTGGTTGGTTCTATTTCAATGTGTGCCGTGTTGTGGTCGATTTTTCTCTTCTTAGGAGAATTCAACGTTCTCGGTTTAACTGTATTAACCATACTTTCTCCTACAACTTGTTCATTATAGTAATTAACTTGATAAGCATTTGGAGGAACGTCAATCGAGTGTTGAATTTCCTGAGTTGGTCCAAATTCAGGTTTATCAACATAAACGTATGGCATTTCTGTTAAACTCAAAATTGGCGGTTCTGTAACAAAAATGTTCATTTGAGAATCAGGCGAATCAGGTGAATTACTGACCGTCGTGTCGACTGAAGATTCTTCTTTCCCAACTGATTTCGTACTAGAGGGCTGTTTCTTGACTTTATACTTCAATTTAATTTTATTTTTGTTCGTTTGGGATTTTTCAGTGTTATCATTACCCTGCGGCTCTTTCGTTACTTCCACGTTGTCGACAATAACTAGCGGCTCTGCAACTTTCTGATATCTGTCGTTGTCTTCTTGCCCATTCACAGTTCTTTTAAACCGACACGGTCTGTCCTTCTCATCAGAATTGCTTCTTATTACTCTACTATGACAAGTAACCGTATCGATATCGTTCTGTCCCATCATTTCAGCATTTAATTCGGTATTAAGCCGTAATCTTCTTTTTAGTCGTTCATTTTGGTTCTCTGACGAAGATAACTTTACAGGAGAATCGATTTTCTTGAGGAATTCATCTTCTAAATCGACCAAATGCGCGTTGGAAGCAGCGATATTCGCTTTCTTGGCGGATGGCCCTTCAGACATTTCGGCTTCTCGAATATCAGCGTAAGGATTTCCTCCAACGCGAATGTTTGTCGATTCTGTTACGCGAGAACTGCTACTTGGAGCGTAATTTGGACGATCGTTAACGAGTTTGACCTCGATTTCGTCCAGATCGACATAACCAGCTCGCTGCGTTTTCTTTCTGTTCTCTTCCCCTCCTAGATTCTCGTAGCTCCGATCTTCAATCGACTCGCTCGTTTCTGAAAACACATCACCCTGCGGGAAATTTTCTAATGGCTCTCTCGGATAAAATTCATAAAAATCATTTTCATCGCTAGCCTGTTTACGGTCAATTGTCAAATAACCGTTCTTGTTTAAATCTTCGACTCGATATTCTTTAATAGGCAGCTCCTCCGATTTTATCGATCCTCGCTTGTATCTTCTTTGCTGAGATAGTTCGTTGGCCTCCAATTTTTTTATCGCGTTTTCCGTCTCGGACAACAATTGCAACGCTCTTTCCAAATCGTCCTGGGTTAATTTGTCGCCGCTACGCTGAGCCTGACCTGAATTAAAATTGAACCGGTCTTTCGTTGAAAAGCCGGATACCAACTTGAGTAAACGATTTCGATATTCTTCGAGTGTAGCCGCGTTCTCATTTTTCAACTTGAATTTCTCGTAAAGTGGACCTATTTCGACGGATGCTCGCTTCCCCGGCAAAGTAAGCGGATCTGCAGATTCGCTCGGGATCAATGGTTTCCCTTTCCAATAATCTTTCAGCTTCTTTTTTAGTTCCTGTAGTGCTTCGAGATCTTGTCGATCGTTAAGTTTCCAGAGTCTTTGCCCGTGATGCTCCTCCTCATTAAGAAGAACTTGTTGTGGACTTTTATCCTCGGTAACTAACAATTTCCTCTCGTCTACGGACTTGTCCAACTGATTTTGCTCTTTAATTGTCAGCTGACTGGTTAAACCTTTGCTTAGATGTTTAAATTCATCCATCGCGAGTACCTCGTCTGAGTCTTCGTTGTCGGAACTGGTACAGGATGAGAGCTGAATAAAAAAAAATAATATACTGATAAATTCTATATAAACGATATAAAATGTTCGCTCTCAAATATTTAACGTAAAAGTATCAAAAAATTTTATAAAAAAAAATATAAATCTATTGATTCAAATGTGGGAGCGTGTGGAGTTTCGAATGTATAGCTTCGAGTAAATACAAAGCGTTAGTCGCCACGTTCAAATTGTGATTAGAGTTATCGTGATTGAAGCAAGAAGGATTTAATCCAGCGTTCGGTGAATTGTGGATGCAAATGTTGTTAGACTGTGACATGTAAGAACACCCCATAAAATTCTCGTTTGGTCCAAAAGTGTGATTTTCGCAAATCCAATTGGAGAAATTACAGTACGGTCTTCTTAGCGGGATAGTACAACAAGGTTTTTGATTTATTCTCGGTTCTTCAGTCGACGAGATTGAAACAACGTCAGCCTGCGAATTTTTTTCAACTGGAACGTAACTGGCTCCGTATTCGGCCCTTAACTGACTTATCAGCTTCCTACGTTTCTTACTATTCTTCTTGTTCTTCTTTTTTCGTTTAACACCAGTTTCTACCCGAACATTCTTCGCGGTATTGTGAGATATAATTTCTACCTCGTCACATGAAATTACAATCGGAGATTTTTTACTTCCTGAGACGACTTGAGGAGTTTTTTTCGTTTCAGTTTTTTTGGAACTAGACGAGTCCATCCAAAAATTACCATATTTTTTAAAATAATAATTATTTTCGTTACCGGATACGAGAACGATCGGAGCCGAAGCACGAATTGAAGTTTCAGGCGTTGCGATCGAATCGACGTAATCGATATCGTTAAATTTACAGTAAGACGTGAAAGTCGAGTGTTCGTTAGACACCAAGAAACGTTCGTAATGGCCAAGAGCTGAACCGAACGGAGTGTAATGCTGCTTATTTTTCGGCGTGTAGCTAACCAATGTCTCGTTTAGAGATGCTGGTATTATTTTGTTTGTGTTGTCTGTATGAACTATCGATAATTTGTTTCCTGTAATATTAAGTTCCGGATTAGAACAATTATTAGGTACCGAATTTTCTACTTGCTGCAAATTTGACGATTCGATTTTTTCGTTTGTTGTGTCGTTATGACGAATTATTGGTAGTGTCTCGTTTAGGGATGCCGGTAGTATTTTATTTGTATTATCTGTATGCGGAACTACCGACAATTTTCTTCCTGTAATATTAAGCATCGGGTTAGAATTATTAGGTATCGAATTCTCTACTTGCTGCAAATTTGATGATACGATTTTTTCGGTTCTGTCGTGACGAATTAGTGGCAGTGTTAGTAACGTTTGAGTGATTTTGTGACCGTTTTCCTGGTCGCAAACGTCGTCGTATACTTCCGTCACGAGATTGCGAGCTTTGATTGTTTTGTATAATGTATCTTGTCTTCTTATATTGTATCTAAGTCTTGGACGCTGTCTCCGAATATTGTTAATTAATTCTGTATTTGTATCGATTAATGCGTCAATACCTGCTAAAAATTCAGACTCACGGGGCTGTTCCTTGCTCGTCGGTTTTTTAAGACACTCGACCGGCTTGAAACAATTAGCGTTAAATGTAATTGGTGTTTGCGTTGTTTCATTTATTACCAAACTATTCGTGGCTCGACTGAAATATGGTTTCTCTTCTAATTCGTCTTCGTCGTCTCCATTGTTTTCATCGTTTTCGTCGTTTGAATTGTCTCGATTTACAAATTCGTTATTATTAAACAGATTATTTGTTAATTGAATTCTAACAATTTCCGGTTTTTCAATATATTTATTTTTTCTGATTTTGCTAAAACGTTTATCAAGAGTGAGTTTCTTGGAATACAAATTGAGTCTCGGTTCGACATTTTTTGCGACGCACTCGTAATAAATGTTTTCGTTCATATCCTCCATTTTTGTTCAAACGAAATAACACTTTTATTAATTTTTGGCACGACAAAAATTCACTCAATCGAACGAGAATTGTGGTATAGTTTTTTCTGTCCCTTTATTGTTAGTAAACAGACGCAGTGAAAAAAACGATATGCGTTTATATCGTACCAACAAAACACATTTTAATAACACTTGCTTTAATATAAACCCTATATTATTTTCAAGCTAAATTGGTCACTCCTACTTTGTTTAATAGTTTTGTACACTTTTTATGTACTCAAACAATTAATAACATGCGAATAACACAATTCACAAATGTGCTACTGTACGGAACCGATACTACGCGAGTCGTGAATTGACTACGGTTTGACTACGGTGATCAACTCGGTGACGTCACTAAGCCTATCCTCGAGCGCCGACCAATCAGAACGCTCGGTTTACCGGCATCGGTCAACCGCGAATAGGATTCGTTTAATTGTTCAAATGGCGACGCGTCGGTGTGGTCTAGTTTGTCATTCGAAAGTTTTTTGATACTTTTTAAAAAAATACTTTGCAATTAGCGAGCATTTAAATAAATAAAGTGGTGAAAAAATAAAAGTGACGAACCTTTAAATCGGGAATAACCCAAAAGCCGATTCCGCCGGATGGTAATTTCAATTTTAGTCCTTTTCCATTGATCGATATGATGGGTTCGATTTCGGGTAATGCGTCATTTGTGATATTGAGCGGTTGATTATTCAGCAACACAGTCCTGTTATTGGTGAGTTTTAATAAAAATTCTATTCTATTTTAAGATCGCTAAAAAGTGAACTTACTTCGAAAACATTCTATTAGGAGTGTCATAACCTGGCAGCAGCATGTATTTGTGGACAGTTTTTATGTTAACCCCATCCAAGTCGGCCACAACTCGTTCGGGGGTCAAATTTACTCCGAAAATCGTCAAGGAGCCTTTTTCATATTTCGCCGAAGGTTTTGTGCAGTGACAGTAAAAATACGCGTAGCTGCCATGGGAAGCTTCGATTTTCGTGTCGAGAACTTCGCGACCGACGAGATTTTTGTGCAGCAAGGAAACCCAGTAATCCTGTGTGTACGAGAAATTAATCCGAAATTCCAAGAGTTGTATTATATGAAGTTTATTACCGGAGTGGCGTGGAACAAATCGGACGGCTGTCGCATAATTACGGGAATTCCGAGTTTGGCTGCGTTGCCGAGACGTTTTGCCCACACTAAAGCACCCAGGAATTGTCCTTTGCATTCTTCGGTTTGGGTCTCGGCTGTTATTAGGAAAAAGTGGTGAGTAATGTTGATTTTACAGTTTTTTTCACGATAAACTATATACGGAGAAAATTTCTGTTTAAAAAACTAGCATTATAGATATTTTTGTGTAGCAGATGTGTTACAATGGAAAATTTTCTCTGCATATAGGAAATTTAATTTTTAATTTATTACCGATCCATAACGGTTTCTTCGCAACCCAGCGACCAATAATTTTGTAAAGTTCGTCTTTATCTTCTGCCAAATGATCGTAATCCATAGAAACTCCATCGTCTGTCAAAGTGACACTCGCGAATTCCCTAGAATTTTATTTTCTTTTTAGTTTCTTTAATTGCTAATTTTTCATCTCAACTTACGGATGCCATGTAATAACCGATAAGGCTGTTCCTACTCCAGTAAAGTAATCTTGCAAGTAACGTTTTTGTTGCGGTGATTTGTAATCAACGATATCTGGACCAGCAATTATTGAATTCGAGTATCTTGGAACAGTTTTAAGAATATTGCGAAGTCGTCTTGTGTATTTTCCCATTTCAATTCCAGAAACAATTTCATTTGTCAGGCTCTCTAAATATTATCAATATCAAAATAAATCAAAATGAATTTCTATAATTTTTAATTAATTCTAAAGTTGATTTTAAATTCAATAATGTAGAAAATTATTAAATTAATTATTTTAATTTTCAAATTTTAAAATCAATTTCGAAACTAATAACGAAGACAATTCATTGAATTTTTCAATTATTGTTATTATTTTTAATGCGAAAAATTCGTTGATAAGTTCTCACCAAAGCCCAATTGCCAGCTAACGTTATAACCGCGATGATCGCTGAATGCGATCAAGTCGAGCGCGTTTTTCGGATTCCACGATCTCTTTTCAGATCCATCTTCGATGGTTTGGGGGGCTAGACTCATAACGACGTCCAATCCGGAGTTGCTGGCCCACTCGAAAAGCTGAGTCCATTGCTTGTCTGCGGGACACAAAAATCGAAGATCCGAGTTTTCGCGAGAAATACAGAAAACGTTGAACGATCGCGATGTTTACGAATGCGTGAGCTCCTTTGTGTCTCGAAATCCGTACTTACCGGTGAAGATTGCTTTCGATCTCGGTGGGGTTTTGCTCGCGGTTCGTGCGAAGCTGTACTCGTTGCTGGTGGGTCCAGCCAGTCGTACGTACGCTGGGGCGAGGTGCTTTATCAGGCTCGAGCTTTTCTCGAGATTCTCTCTAAGAAATTACTTGAACTTTGAGGATTGTGGGCTTTCCGCGTATTTTATATAAATACGTAATAACATTATTGAGAAGCTAATATTTAAATATGACTGTTTCAGTGTGAATCAAAAAATGTAAATACAAAAATGAAGGAGAAGAGAAAAAATGAATAGATAGAAATTTTTAAGACTAACAAAAATTGAAACGGTATGTCAATTTTTTAAAACTGTTAATTTACTAGTTGTTATAAAGCAAGTATTATTTTTAGGTAGTAGCTAGTAATTAGGTAGTAACTTTGTTCACACGAACTCATATGTACTTTTTTTCAGGTCGAAAATTTCATACGTACGCCAAGTGCTCAGGATCATTCAGGAGTGTACTAGGATCGATCGTCAAGCTCAGGAATTTATCGCTGACCCGTGAAACTGGTTTCGCAGTGTTGACATTTAGGATTACATCCTCGCCTACCGAGTAGCTCGAGAACAAAACTATCGCGGCGAGAAAACTCAAAACAGAGTCTTCCATTTTCGTTGAATTTATTCTTAAATCTAAAATTTATTCTCGAATCTGTTCGTTGAATAAAATCTCTCACATAGCACAGAATTTACGAAAAAACCAAAATTGATGTTTCCGGTGTACGAGAGCACTAAAAAATTTTCGACTTTATCACGCGAAGTCAATTAACGAACTGAGATTGCGTTCGTGTCGCGACGAACGAAAAAAATATTCGCCCCGTCGGAAAAAAATAACGTATCCCGGTTTATCTGGGGCAATTTCAAAACTCCAGATGCTCGCGAATCGCGAGAATTCGCTGCAGCCAGCAATTTACGCAATTGCGACATTCTTTTCGATTGGTATTTCTTCATTTCATTGTTACGCACTGACGCAAGACGTAGAATTTGAACGAAATAAATTAAAAATTGAAAGAAAATTGAATTCCTTTTCTGTCATGACTGGGTAGGGTAATTAGAGAACACAAATTATGGTAACATGATTGATTTTTATTACACTTTTTTTTCAGTGGTTAGAACTAAATAACATAAACGCATATTCTTGTTATAATTCACCTTTTTGTTTATTATTACTCGTAATATTACTATCGCATTTAAGAGCTATATAACGGTGAGGCGCGTCCCAAATCGTGTTCATTGTTTTCTCCTCGCACTCTCTTATTTCTTGGGAATTCTTCATCATATTCTCAAATTCGCATACCTTGCGAAAGCCAAAAAAAAAAGAATCAAAGACGAAACGTGTCGCGCTTGTCTTTCGCGGTAACACAGGAAGAGAAAAGCTCGATTTCCTTTCCTCGTCCGTTTTTCCTCAAATTTTCCCCCGTTTTTCGTTTCTCAGAAATCTCCTATCCTTGTTAGTTTTTTTTTGTTTCCCTTCGAATTACACGCGGGGCTTCTTGAAAACGAAGTCCCGAGATGGTTTGGCCCCCCTCAATTCGCGAAACGAGCCGGTTTCGTTGTTCTCTCGATGTTCGCTCCTCCCGGACCTCCCGGCGAGGTTCACCGCGCGCTGGTTTCGCGAATCGAGCGAGCGATTTGAACCTAAATCAAGATCGCAATGACGTCTCGGGGCGAGTGCATCAAGCGCCGAGGCGTAGCTGCGAAATTGCGTCGTTCCCCATGTCCGTGTTTATTTTTTTAGACATTTTTTTTTCGCTTTTGCCACTGTACACGTCGGTGTAGGTGTGTCGCATGAGTGTCGTGAATCGGTGAGTGTGTGTAGGTGTGTAGGTTCTTGTGTTTTCTCTTACGGTCTAGCTTTTTTTTCAATTTTTATATTAATGCTTATATATATATCTAACAACAATATTATAATGTTATCATCATCGCCATCGTTCCGTCGCTCTTGCTTTTTTTTCTTTAAATGTTACATAATATATATTTATGTTCAACAACAAACTCGTTCGTGTTTCTGTACCAATAGTTTATTTTTTAGTTACTATGCACGCTACTTTATACAAGGAATTTAGTTAGGTTCGCGTTTCTTTTTACCACGCTCGTTTACCTTGCTTTCTGTATTGGTTTTTTCGTATTCTCGCGCGTCCTCAACGCTCTCACGATCCGAACCACGATTTGTTTACTGGTTAAAAAATACTCTTGTTCGTATAAAAACGATTCTCCAACTTTGGCAAGTTATCGACAACAATAATAATCTCGTTGATTCGATTGAAATTATTCGTCCTGTACTATCAAGCAACGTTAACGAAATTATTCAGTACAGGAATTTCACTTTTCTCGCTCGTCGACCGAACCAGTCGAAGAGCGACGGGGAAATAAAAAACAATTTTTAGTCGGAAAATCACGCAGTTCGGCTATCGTGACGCATTCCAATTTTCACACCAAATGGCAGTCGAGAAAACAGCGTATTTGTGTATTTTCTTGAACATCCCCTTAATTATTCACTCCCTCAACTTTTTTATTCAGTGTCGTACAAAGCTTCTCACTTCATTTTTCACTTGTCCAGTGAAATACTTTCTAAATAGCTAGCATCGTCCGTACAACGCTAATATTATGCACGTATAGTTCACTTTTTTTTTATATATAATATATATAATAACGACAGTGGTCGTTTGTCGCCACCATAATAATAATAGTCACATAATTCATCGTAGCAATATTATGTCAATAATATCATGTTTATTATTATTACTTTATAATGCGTTGTGTCGTTGTCTCTGAATAGTCATGTCGGTTTGCGAGTTGAATTTTCTCATTTTACGAGCCTTTATTTTTTTTTTTTTTAGATATCACGACTCGTTACGATTCTACGACCGTGCGAATCTCGCGTGCGATAATCGCGCAAACGACAAAGAACTCGTACCTCATTTACGTTCTCATTCACAAAAATAATAAATCTCGCGCGGAGGACAATCCGAAAGATGATTGAGGGGCTCAATCGACTATATACAGTGAAAGAAAGAACACGAATAAACTAACACCTGTCGACTATTTCGAATGCGTCTCTCGTTAATCGTACTGCTTAATCACGATCGATAAAAAAATTCAAACGCCGCATCGCTCGAACTTCTAGTTTACACCAAAACTTATAAAAATAACTCGAGTATTGAATCCTGCACGCATTATCTTCCATTTGATAAAGATCGATTCACGCAACTATACTCAGCTGACATTCATGGCCCATCAAAACGAGCGACATTATTCTTTTTTTTCTTATTTCTCGAATCGAGTTAGCTACTCTTTACGATTACTTGTGTTATCACGCTTTCGGTATGTGCGAGAGAAAATTTTGCCTTTTTTTTTTCTTTATCTCTTCGGTTCGTCCAGGTCCATCTAATGCCACTCGGTGAGCAGCGGGAGGGCGGGATAACCGGGAGTAAAATAGAGAAGAAAGATGAAGACACGAACGTGGCGGAAGGAAGGGGCGTATGTTATACATTTCTCTTCTAAGCTCGTGGAAAAATCGTTATCGACTGTCTTTCTCTTCGGAACTACGTTTTTTTTTCTCGTATTTTTTTGGCGCGCCTGTCCGCGCCGTTTTTTCTGCTTTTTCCTTATTTTTTTCTGCACAATCTACTTTCGGAAAGGCATTTCGTATTATCGACGATTACTCGAGCGTTCGTGACGCCTTTGTTTCTACTATATTTTTGTTTTTTTTTGTTTAAATTCTTATCTTATACCTTAAAATTCATTTGTCGATGTCACAGCGATAATCGAAAAATGATTTCACACATACGATGATCGACGTTAGAAAATTTTCAGTACACAAACGGATTTTTTATTTCTTTTTTTCTTTTTTTTAAACCTTTTATACTACACGTGCGAAACTCTTGGTCGACTATATATAATACATATATATAAATCGAGTTGCGAGAACGATTCGCGCTATTGCTTCGAGAAAGGAGAGTTAGGTGTTTTACCACGTTCTCCAATTTTTTTCTTACATAAAGCGGATCACGTGATCGAAGGTCACCCGTACCCGCGTGTCGAGTTGAGTTTTTTTTTTTCATTCGCGAAAAGAATTTTTCGGGTTGTCGCGAGGGACAAGTCGAGGTCGGTTAGGTTATGAAAAATAAAACATTAGGAAAGAAAAAATTTTAATTTTTGTGAAGTTGATAGGCGTGTGTGAGAAAAGAACGAAGAGAAGCTGTAAAAGTAAAAGCGCAGGCTTTTCACGAATATTTTGATTTACCGCGGATTCGGAGTTTTTTTTTTCTACTTTTCGGTATAATCAGACGATCCGTAAATGCCCACACGTGTTGGTTGCTCGGTCTACTTCACCGGGAATTAGATATTACCGCACCGGTGTGCTCTTTTTTCGGCTGGCTGTAGAGCTCGTCGAATGAAAACGTCACGTTTCCCCGACTCTGTTTATTTTCAACGTTTGTCGTTTCTGGCCTGCGCGAAAAGAGGAGAAAAAAAGGAGTGACAGAGAGAAAGAGAGAGAAAGAGATAGATAGAGAGGAATCGTATTTGAACGTTTGATCGCATTGTGCCGGTTGCTTCGATCGGAACTAATTTACAAAAGGCTTTTGATTGGCGCTTCAAATAACGCTCGGCTCCGGAAAAAAATTTCGAATTCCGATCGAGTTTAGTTGGACGCGAACGGGACGTGGAGTGTCCCTCGCTCTGTTCCGATACCGAATACCGTCCCGGTGTGTTTTTATTCTGTTCGCCTCTCGAATGACACGAATTTTTGTACTCACTGAAATCTCGGTAATGATATGTCGATTATTTGTCCCTGTACGCGTTTTTACAATTCTGAGAGACGGACGAACGGATTACGTCATTGGAAGGCCCGGAGGGTGATGGAGACGGAATTTCGACTCTTCGTTTTCGCTACTTCATTCATTTTCTGCTATCAGATTTTCTTTAACTAGTTAACTGTGATTGACGAATATACTCGTATGAATACTGATGCATATAAAGTTTTCTTGCGTTTTTCGTTTAATAAGTATGTCATATATGTTTAAGTTAACCAAATAAATATACGTTAGTAATAAAAGTATCAATTTCATCAAACAATTCATTTTTTTGATCGAGAAACTCGGTAGAGTTTCGTGCCAATTTAATATTTTAACAGCGACTTTTACTCTGTGATTGACGAGTATAACGACACATATAGGTGTACGCTCGCAAAAGGGGGAACCACAGTTGATTGTTAACTAACAATTTTCTGAGCTTCCCTAATTTTCGAGTCATTGAAAAATTTGTGTGAGAGTCGAGAGATTTTAAAAGTCGAATATTTTGTTGAAATCGAAGAATCAACATTTCGTTTCGGGGTGAATCGACACAAATCGGAATCCCATTAGTATCGCGAGCGTTACTCCTCACAGCTCGGTGAAACGATTATTTAGACACAGAAAGTGCTCTGTAACTGCATCGGGAAAAATGTTTTGTCAATATTGATTATCGAGAAACAACAACGACATACGACATTAATCAGCGGTACACATTAGCAGCGACATCGTGTGTGTTTATTGGTTATTCGTCTTATCTTTTTTTCGAGTTCGCCTTTGCCGTTATCTTTCGATTTTCATTCTTTGATTTTTTCTTCAGTTGCATCGTATTTCTTTTTTTTTTAGACAGAACGAGTAAGTGTAGACACATAACTATAGCACGCCTGAGTTCAAGAGAAAACGCTTAAAGCCTGTACAGTAATTACATATTACACGTTTTCAAAGAGAGAAATTCGACTGAAAGGTCGAGTTTCGAGGAGAGAGTTCGGTAGACTTTTGGCGCCGATCGAGAATTTAAAATATCTTAAAGTAGCTCGGACGTGCCTCCGCGTCGATTTATCAACGTTGCGAAATGAAAATAGCGAATTAACCCTCGTTGATTTCGGCCAGCGTCCATTTTAACGCGCCGAATAACGAAATTTTCCTTCGACAAACAAAAAAGTCGAATCGGCGGATTCCTCGCGAATCGCTTAGACCGAATTTTTCGTCGATTGCGTTCGACATTTTTTTTCTTCGTCTCTCTCGTCGAAAGCCCTCGTGTGCCATATTTGTATTTCACTTTTAGTACCGTACTCTTTTTTTTTTTTCATCGTGGCCCTTCTCACGCCGAAATTAGCCGTTCGATTATCGCAGGCGGTGTTTAAGAGCGGAATAAAAATATGACCCCTGTTTATCTTTCGCTTGGTTTTTTTTTACAGACTAATAGGAGAAAGGTGCGCATGCACGTGTAGAGATAGAGCCAGAGTATAGAGAATAAGAGGTTCCCTTCGAGATTAGAGATACAAGTGAGAGAGTGACATACACATCGAGTGGGAGGGTGCAAGTTTTCCAGGAAACGTGGGATAAATTTTTTTTTTTCAACATTTTCGCATTATTTTTTCGCTATACGAGTAAGAGTCGGTGAACCACTGTTTTGTTATTTTTTTTTTCCACTTGTTATTATTCTATTCTGTAATCGTTAATCGCGTGTACGAAAAGGATAAAGACGAAGATATAGCGAATCTGCGACACGCTAACGTTAGTCAATGGAAATTATATTTAGTTTAGACGTTCAATCTTCGTTACTTTTAATGAGAATAATATTCGAAACTGCAACTCGAAGCTATCGGAACACGCACTTGCCACGACGAATACGTCTAAAACTCCACAGTCGTCTCGAAATCTTTTCCACATGCGTTGAGAAAATATATACAATTTGATAAATTAGTAGCGATACGACGATATCGCTTCGATCTCTTCTTATAGCTTACACCACTGCTCTCGGTTCTGGCTACCGAATTCGAATGACTCTCACACCCCAAAAAAATAGACATTGAAAGGATATTATCATTATTATTTTTTTCTCTGCGCCATATCGCAAATTGCAAAATATTTGTTACGTATTCATCTTTCTAAGTACGCTCGTCGCGTAACCTAATCATCTCTTAAATATCTTCATATGTATACATATATTGTTTTCTTCATTGTTTGTTTTTATTAATTGTTCGAAATTTTCATAAACTCAGGCTCGATTGCGACCGATCGAGTCGATCTTGCGACTCGATCGCGAACGGGTCGTTAGGAATCGTCGCAACGAAATCGTAAGAAGCGAACGCGCGTGTAATCGGATCGCGACTCGCCCGGAATCGCGCGGAATTCCGTCACGGCGAATCGCGACCAGTCGCGCGTGTGTCTCTCGTAAATCGCTAACCGCGCAAAAAATCGTTACAATCGAAAGTTATATTGAAAAATCGATAATAGAGAACGTTACATAACTTTTTTTTTTATCTTTATCTTCGTCTGAATAAATATATATTCTTGGGTTTAATTGTGTAATTGACTTGAAGTATATTCGTACTGGATAAATCGAGTAATCTGCAGAATCGCGGGTTCGGTTTTTCCCCCTCCCGGTGGGGCGGGAGGGGAAAAGTTGTGTGAGTATAGGGGGAAGGGGGAGAGAGGGGAGACTCTGACAGAATCATCGAGACTTTCTAAGTACGTTTAAAGCGTTTCCATCTAGACACCGTTTTAACGTTTTCCTCGATTCTCCATATTGTAAGATGGACCGTTTATCGTAAGAGAGAAAGAGAGAGCTCGCAACGCTCGACGAAACTTTCGAGGTTCGCTCGACGTTTTCGTTTTTTTTTTGTTTTTTTTTTTTTCGTATTTTATTGTCCGACTCGCCGCGGGACGCTCTCGCTCGTTCAATAGCATCTAATATATATTTATATTTTATACTCTTTTCGCACGGTCAATTTTCTTTCCAAAGTTCACCGTCAAAATTCGAGTGGCAGCATCGATTGGTCTGCGTGGTGAAACGAGCGTTTGGTTTTTTCGATCGGCACGGTTTCGGGAATGGTTTTACTTCTCTTTTTCTCGAACGAGGAACGCACCGTGAAACGTCGAGCGAGCCTCGGTTCGCCTCTTGCGAGTCGTCGACGACGGAGAAAAAGCCGCGTCGGTGGTCAGCCACGCAACATCGATATATATCGCCGGACAGGAGAAGCTTTTTTTATTTATAGAGCGAGAGAGGCAGGAGAAATATCGAGAGAGAGGGAGAGAGAGTATGTGAGAGAGAGAGAGAGATATAGAGAAAGAGAGAAATATACAGAGCCATGCACATCGAGACACGAGAGGGATCAGCGTCGATTATTAATCTCGAGGCTTTCCCGGGAAAAAGAGAGAGAAAAGCGGGAAAAACATCTCGCTTTTCTTCTACACATTTAGGCGGACGCACGCTCGC
>NCVS01002006.1:18783-34121 GCA_003055095.1 Goniozus legneri | reverse complement strand
GGGGGAAGATTTTTTCCACTCCGCGCGAGTCGAAAGAAATTTTTTTCCATCCCTCGGGTAAGGTGTCCCACGAAGGCGAGCATAAACTCGTTACGATGGCTCTTCTTGGACGGCGTGGGCTGTCGGTAATAGGTATACGCGCATTGTTATTTCTCCGCGCGTTTCGAGTCGCTTAAGGTTAACTGGCGCTTTTTGGGGTTGAGAAGTTCTCGCGGAGTGTCTCTCCGGTGTGCCTTGTACCGGTAATAAAATTATCATTTATTCGTGGGCGTAGGAGGGCTAGCGGTTCAGTGGGTGAAGGAGAGGCGGGGTAAGCGGAGAAGAGTCGAAGAGAGAGAAGGGAGCGAAACTGGCGGGCGAGCAGGCAGGCGACTGCTTCGAGTTTGATGCAAATACACCGACTGATGCATTATTCAAGAAGGAACTATTAGTGTATATATGTATACTCTCCGCGCGCGTCCTTTATATATTTAGTTTTATATAGATATATATATATAGATAGCCGAAAGTGCAACTAGGCGTACCTAAATTGCCGCAACGACAGTCGCATATTTGTGTGTTTAATGTTTTAATGTATTCCTTCCGGGCGGTTTGCTGACGGAAAGTTCGCCGGTAGAATCGTTCTTCGTTCCCGAAAGGAACGAGTGCGATTTGCGATGACGATAAGCGCAAGCTGTCGCGCGGCATAAAGATCGGCGAGCGAGAGAGAGAGAGAGAGAGAGAGAGAGAGAGAGAGGACTCTCCCCTTCGCAAATTGGTCGCTCCTCTAATGCGTAGTTCGTCCTTCCATCGGCGTGACGTCAGCCAACCGAGGGACCGACTTATTTATAACGGCGTCTTCGCGCAGCACGCGTGAGCGCAAAATTCACGTGTCGCGCGCGATATTTTATGCCCGACTCCCTCGCTCTTTATCCGCGCGCGCTTCCGACGACGCCACGTTTTCCAGCGGCTTTAGTCGTGCCGGCATTCATAATAAATTGCACGCGAATGTACGCGCGCGACGTCAAGAGGATTCACGACGTTTGAATATGCAAACGGCGCCCATCAACGTCCGAAAGACGCTGCCCCGAGGTTCGACGTACTGACGTGGACGAACGATCGGGTGCAGTTCACCCTCTCTCTCTCTCTTTCTCTCCCTCTCTCGTCGATATCCATCGACCACTTCCGCGAATCATCCATCTCCGGATTCTCCTTTGTCGGTCTTCCCGGGTATCGTTCATAAACGGCCCTCTGAGAGAGAGAGAGAGAGAGAGAGAGAGAGCCGACTCATTTTTCGAACTTTCCACTCGGGTAATAAGTCGACGTTGTTACAACGAGAATCGATCATCAGCCGGCATTGTCCCCGTTCGCGGGAAGCTCGAGGGAGCCACTGACCTCTCCAACTATTCTTTTTTCTCTCCTCTCGCCCGATTCCCCGTCACCCCAGGAGTACTCACGCGATGCGCCCGGACGAATGGGGGGCAATGCGAACGGATTGCTCTCGTTATCCCTTCGCGCCACGTCTGAGTTCTGTTCCGGACGCGAATCGCTCTCCGTCCGGCCATTATCCAGCGCGAGTTCAGCCACTGTCCCCGTTAACCCTCCTCCACCTCCTCCACCTCCACCCCTTCCAGCGGAAAACAGAAGCCAGTCGCCTCGATGACCTCTCCGCGGTTCCGGCGCTAAACTTGCGAATCGATTTTCGCAAACTCGCCAGCTGCCTCGACTCTTATTCCCTCATTGTTTTCGGAGCGATTAATAAACGTTTTCGCGAAACTCCGAAGATGTTCGAGGCTCGTCTAGGCGGTGCCAGCCGAGGAGATAGGGGCACCGGGACGATAGTAAGTTCCATTGTCACGAGTGGCGATTTATAGCCAAATACGTTTTACCTCCCACCTCTCATTCCTCACGTCCTATCGGCCGTACAACAATCGAGCGGGCACAGCTCTCTTCCTCGTTTAACGACATCATAATATTGCTCTTACCTATCTCGCACAGTCGTGACTTACTCGCACGCCCTTCTTGACCTATTCCCTCAGCGGGATCGCGCGCGAGTACTGTAATCACGTGGATCGCAAACCATTCAATCGGAATGCAGATTACCCCCGTGCGCGACGAGAGCGAGCCTCGTGCGCCGCACTCCTTCCATAAACTACGAAAACGTAGTATATTTCTGCGCATTGTTGTGTCACGTGCGCAACAAATAATCTTACGTTTCCGTGACGGGCGAACTGTCTCGAGCGGAGGACTCGATTGTCTCGAAAACGAGAAAGTCGGTTACGGGAGGAAAAAAGTGCGCCGCGTCACGCGAGAATAATCCGACGAGCTTACTCGCCACGTGACATCGGCGAACACTCGACAATTATTTACCGATTATAGCCGCTCATTACGGTATAATCGGGAGGAAAAACAATGCGTGTCGCGGAATTCACGACGCCTCGTTAACGCGGACGGAATCTGTCATGGCTCTCGACCCCGTCCGCATTTTTTCTCTCTCCCTCTCTCTCTCTCTCTCTTTCTCATCCTCCCCCCTCCCCCTTCTCCGCTTTTTACCCCAGGGAGGGGTGTGAGAAATGGGACTCGAGGTGTTAAATAGACGGCGTATATAAACGTAAATAATTGCGCCGTTCGCGATCGGTGAAGACTTTTGACAAAGCGCGAAGCGCACGGGAGTTAGCGGCGAGAATCGGAGTTGTCGTACCGTCCCATAAATTGTAATTAGATCGTAATGCGAGACGTCTCGCCTTGGCGGATCCACCACCTACGGTCACCCGCGTGCGACCTCCCGGATGCGGATCACGACGTCCCGGTGCGAACCCGCGGGAAATCTCTCCCGTAGATCCCGCAGGACGCGGCCGGCGATACAAACGTACGATATTTTTATTCCGAAATGAAAAATTTTGACATTGTTCTACCGCGAACGAGAATCGTTCCGGCGTCGAGTCTCATTCCGTTTGACGCCCCGACGAGTCTCGGTTCGAATCGAGGGAAAATATTTCCTCGCGTAGGAAAACGCGCGAGCTCGCGCGCGCGGTTTGACCCAAAGCCAGAGCTCTTTTGTTCGACGGCGAACGCAAATCAATGTCGGCGGAACTTGCCTCTCCGCTTTGCATACGTTGCATATTCATTCGGTAGTACGGTGCGCGCTCCCAGGTATCTTCGAACACTCAAGAATCTCGAGTACTTTAGCCCGCGAACGCGCGCGTTTCTCCCCCCACGCGGGGAATTCCTGTATCCTTTATTAAAATCCCTTCGAAGATTATTCGCGCGTCTTTGAAAATCCTTCTCGCGAAATGGGAACACGGGTTGCGTAATATATCGGGAAAGGCTGCTGCGCGGTTTACGCGAACCGAACGAGTGCGCTCGCGTGACGGGTATGAAATTTTCTCATTAAGCGTACGTCTCGGACGAGAATAGGCGTAAAAGAAAAAACGTTTATTCGTTGGGGAAAAAAGCGGAGTCACTCTCGGCGATAATTAAATCTTTGTTGAAGAGATGATAATACGCTATGGCGATGTTGCGAGAGAATTTTAATTTGGTGAGTAACGCGTCGAGTATCAGGACTCGATAGGCCGGAGAGACATTCGGCGATGACGACGGGAAGAAGGAAGTGCGGTTGAGATTATCAAGTCCACGCTTAATGTTTTCTCGGCGGGATACGCACATCGGATTATTTTTATACCAGTGACAGAGTGTCGCGCTGAATGGTCGGTCGAGTTTGTCGTCAGCGTCATTTAATTATACTTTGATGGATTCTGAAGGCGACTACCGCGAAGGAAAATACGTCGGTCAATGAACAATCGGAACGATTACGCGATTCGTTTACCCGATGAGTCACCGCGGAAAATACGAGGCTCGCGGGATATCGATATCGTGCGCTGGGTGATAAAATTCGTTGGGCAGGTCGCGGTAAGCGCGCGACCCACTCTCGAAAAAGTTCCCGATCGAATCGAAATCCTCAATCCGGGGGTATAGCTGTTTGCCGCGGCGCGGTCCACGTAATCAGATTGATCCGCTTATCCTCTGATTGATTGGACTCGGAGGCCCGTAACGTCACTACGATCCATCACGGTTCGGCCTGGCGCTCTAATAAACATGGATAATGAAATGCGCGCGGGATTAAAGGGACATGTTTACCGCCGCCCTTGCCTTCTATATTCTTGCGCCAAAATTTGTTTAACGGGGTAGAAAAATTTTTTAACTCGGGTAAAATTGGCGTCATGTGTCGTTTCTTTAATCGCTTCACGTATCACAGCTTTGTTTAACATAATTTTTGGTACAATTAATTCTCGCAGTGGATGAGTGACATATCAACGTGTTTGTAGTTTGTTGTCGACTTCTGTATTTGCGAAAACACGTTATCTGGCGAATAATAAGGGACGACTTTCAGATCGACGTGATATACGGTTGCGTGCTCGTTGATATATACACAATTCCAATAAAAAACCACCTTCGTGTCTGTTCTCACGTGCCGCCAGTGGAACATTCGCGGTGGAAACTCTTTCATATGTCGCGATAGTTCGCGCACTATCGACCTTTAATTATCACGTACTTTTTATGCATATGGACTCGTCTATTCGGAGTTTTCTATTCAATCGCGATAGCCGATTCACAGTTCTTATGACAAATAATTACCACTATATTAACCTTTTCTCGCTTATACTGATATCTTATATTCTCTGTAACTTATAAACGATGCTAATTTATAATACAACTTTGTAATCACAGCCTAGCTATTATATCTTAATTGTCGATTGAAACGTGGTACTCGTACTCTCTTATACGTATCGCGCGTTACAATTGGCTCCTACCAACGACGCAACCAGTTTTTTCCGACGGGGATTCCACGAGATTGAATAGTTGCGTAACGGAAATGCAAATGTGAGTGTAAGAGAACTGACAAGTTTCTCGTTAATATTCTTCGTTCCTGAAATAGCTTGGAATTCCCCTATACATGGGTAGGCGATTGAAATTTTTTCTTTTCACTGCCCAATGTTTAGTGCCTAATATGCTGCCTCACAATCGCGCAGCAAACTGGTTAGACCCGTGTGGCACATATAAACTGCATTTCTTCGACAAAATGTGTGCCTCGTTTCTCCTCGTATTCTCCATTCATCTCGAAACAAGCTCCTGAAAGAAATAAATTCGGCTCTTTTAAAATTCGTAAAATACGACAAAACGAAAGAAAAATTTTGTTTTCTACCTGTAGAGAATCACGAAAATTCCCGTAATGCGTGTTATATACGTTTTCACTTCTCCAACGAATAGGAAATTCCCGCATCAGACCGCCGAGTTCGCTGGTAATTCAACCACGTTAATCGTGGAACATTGTCGTTCGGTTTTGCGACAGAGCTTCTCATGGATCTTGCCCCGCAATTCTCTCCTAAATACCAGCATCACAAGCCATAACATTGGTTGAGTCAAACGACAAATCTTCAGGAATGCCAGTTTATTTAAGCAGGCGAACAATAATCCGAAGAACCAGGGTGCTCCCATCAACAAATACATCCTTAAAAATATAAAATATTTCCGTTTGAGAGCATTCGTCTGATTTTGAGTCGCTATCTCTGTACTTTTTTGTATCATGATTATTTTGTAAGTCGTATAGAGGAAAAGTACGTTGTTCCAAAAAAGAGTGAACAACGGCACGAGAAAGAAATACAAATTGACTATCAGATTCGGTCCCATATCGTATCTCAAGTAATTCGGCTTCAAGATGAAATCGTCGGAAACTCCGGGACAATATTCACAAAGTGCGGCTAATAAAGTAGGTACAAAAGAGCCGCCCCAGGCGAACACACCATAGAATCGGAGTTTTCGATCTTCTTCTTCTTTCGTCATACTCCCCGACCCGAACATCCAGCGAAACCTTGTTATCGCGAGTGTCATGTCGAAGCAAATTACGTTCAACCAAAATACGTTGGAAACGGTGAAATATTGGAGTGTCAGCCAGAGGAAAATCTTTAGATTATCCCTCATAGGACAAACGCACGGTTGACAATAACCGAGTAAAGAAAGATTACAGCCAAGTGCGAGTAGACAGACGTTGTGACGAAGCACGGCACGATTGTGTACACTCTTTCCAAGACTGGGAATAGATAGATAAATCACTACTACGACTGTACACAAGATCACGTGAGCCATGTTGAGGCACATGTAGGTCTCCGCACCCCAAAAAATTACAGTCTCGCTCTTGTTGGTGTCATTGTTGTTCGAGTTGTTAGAATTCTGTTCCAAACAACTTTTCAAGTTGTGAAAGTCCGATATATTCCAATAGTCGTTATAATCATTCGACATAAAAACAGCTTCGTACTTTGGTAAACGAATAGGTTGTAAATCGTCGAGATACATCGCTGCGACCGTAGTCATAATAAACCAACTGAATTTTAATTTAATAGTCACTAGAATTTCCCACTCATGTAGCGTTTTTAATGCCGATGTTATAGACGGAGTTCGTTTTTAAATCAACGTGAGTTAGTCACGAATCCGAGAGAACTGCATCGAGACTGCTCGAAGGCGACGTCTATCGGTCACGATAATCTTGGCAAAACTGACCACAGACATTGGATGCACTGGGATTTATGACTGGCTACGCGGACAGAATTGAGAATTGGCTACCACAGAAGTTGTCTGAGCAATTATTACATGTTATAATGTTGGAGGCGCTACGTCGCGTCGTTAGCGGGAAGTACAGCATCTTCATACTATTTTGTAAATTGAACATTACGTCAATAAAATTGTACCTCAGTTTTTATTATTCAATTATTCCAAGAAGATTATACAATACCCTAAGAAGCTATAAGCTAGAAATGTTTAATATAGCTAAATATAAATATTTTGAATACAAATAACGCAGGCTGTTAATGAATGGACGAGAAGCTTGGTAGATAATCGCAACAATTAAACACCTGTGGAATACACGGAGGTTGCATCGCTTTAAGTGGCATATAACTTTCAGTGCCTCGAGCGCTCAATGAAATTCGATGAAGAACTGAAAAGTTCAACCTGGTATTTGGCACTTGACTGGAAACTTCGAACGATGCAAGTGGTTTTAACGACCGATAGTGCCAAATTTCGCGTTTCTCGTTATAGATATTCAGAATATCGCTATATCTACATACAATATCGATCGCGGAGGATTAATTGGTACGCAGTTATTGCATTTCTCTTTAGCTCTAATGAGCTGCATCTTCCTAGGAAACACGCGTATCTGTGAACATTACCTAGAAGATTTTCTTTTTACCATTTTCCGGGAATTCGCGGCAAATGTCGAGACGGCACGTTCGGAACTGGCGGGAGTTTGTATCGTCACGTTTTGCGCAACTATACAAATAATGTAAATGTATTTCACTTTGGTCGAGCAATAATGCCCATTGTTAGTTTGTTTTAAGAACGAGTTGCATTAAATTAGAGCAAGATCAAAATAAAGATGTCAATAATGGAAAGCTAGCAACGCCCTGTCACAAATTTTCCCATATCAGTTTTGAAAATATTATTCATTATTACAAGATACAGAAATTCGTTATCTAATCACGGATCCCTGGAAGCAAATAAAGTGTGAACCCAGACGCACTCATTTCAATTTGAAATTTTTCACGTACGAATTGGTAACATTCTATACAGTTAATATTTTCCCAGTCTATTAGTTTTAGATATTCAAAAAAAAAACATGACTACATTACGGAACTCACGCATTCGTAGATGTGTCTCGAGATAAAGAAATTGAATCTCCACAAAATCTTTCATAATCTCACACATGAATTTACGTAAATTTAACATCGAACTCGGAATTCAACGTTCGCCTTCACGGCACACTGTACGCCCGATGAGTAATTTGCTTGAAGCGTCAATAAAAAGCCATACTAAGTAAAAGTATAAGTCGGAATGAAAATGATCCCTGATGCCAATGGTGACCAGTAGAGTGGGAAGCGAACTCTGAAAACCAGTATATATTCTTACTGGTTAGCGGTTTGACGCTCGCGTTAGTCAGTCGTGTGGATTTCGTCGAGTCGTACGCGTCGCGATTGCCACGAGGGGCGCGGATGCGCGAACTCGTTCGCGATGAGCGAACCAAACAAACGATCACGAGGTTAGCTTACGAACGAGCGGTCAGTGCGCTACACTGACCTGCACCGGCAACACGAACCCCCGATGGTTCTACATTTTGCTTTCTATGTTTCGTTATTTTTTCTCCACTCCGTACGACCGACAATGTGGATAACAATTGCAATCGCATGGGCTGTGCTGAGTGTCGGTGCGTTTGGTGTCAGCGTTAGCGCCAGGGCCGTTAACGATACTCGACTCGGCTGCTGCGATAGCGAATACTTGGCGAACGACGATAACAATTGCGTGACGTTCGATGGAATCGATTTCGCGGGTATCGACGTGCTGTACCATCCGAACGACACAGTCCCCGTGCGGATCTATTGTTACAAATGTGAGTACCTACCGAACCGGTGAATAACTCTCTAATCCGGTGTGTATCGCGATAACACGGACAAACGTCATTTGTGATTCAATTAGTCGGAAGAGAGCGTTAAATCAAATGTGCCAACGAGCGCGTACTTTTGTTGACGCACGCGCTAACACACATTTTCGTAATATTTATCAACCGACTAAACGGAAAAAACAACGACAAACCGTCGATGATATAATTGTATGACATAATTGCTTAAAAATAATCTTCTAACGTTTCGTTAAACAGACGGAGGCAACGGATCGGTGAGGATAATATTCGACAACGCGCTGGAACCGGGAAACGAATTCTCGTGTCTGGAGGTGTCCACGGAAATCACCGGCTCGGCCTTGGGATTCCTGCGACTGGACGAGAGCGCAACGAACTGTAGCGGCGTCGAGGGCCGACAAGTGGCCGAGCAGTGCGACAGCTCATTGACATACCTCAAGTTCTGGGGCGCTACCATTGTCGTTTTCGCCAACTACATTTACATAGTGCCTTACTTCCTCGTCGTGATCGTTTACTGTCTCCTGCCGGAGAACCGCAATCGGGCTTACGACAAATCCGTCGTTTGCTACAACATCGTCATGATCGCTCTTAATCTCGTGCAGATCGGGATGGGACGGCTGTTGCTGTGCCACGTGAAAATCGAGCCGATTGTTTACACGCTCGCTGGCTTGTCCCTCATGTTCTTCACGATCGCGTCCACCTGCTGGCTCTTCGTGTGCTGTTACGACATGACCCTCGTCATCACGAGATTCCGATGGTCGCCGGGCACCGACTCGAATCAGCGCGATGAAAGTAAGAAATTTTGGATTTACTCGATCGGCTGCTGGAGTATCTCGATCCTGCCGACCTCGATAGCCGCTGTTATGGAGCTGACACCGCTCTTACCGATGGACTCGATATTCAGGCCGAACTTTTATATGTTCGACGTCGAGGTGAACTACAGCGTTGTGGTTTACGTGGCGTCGATACCGGCGGCAACGCTTGTTGTCAATAGCGTGCTTTTCACGTACACTTCTTACAAGATGTACGTAATAAAGAAAACTACCTCAATGGCAACTGCGAACGTATCGTCGAGGAACACGTCCAAGAAGCGGTATCTAGTTTTCCTGAAGCTCTATTTACTGATGGACAGCGCGTACATAAGCGGCGCGCTCGGGGCGGCCTTTCCGAGGCTCTGGGTCTTCAAGTTCTTTCGTATGGTGCAGCCGATATTGATGCTCCTGGCAATGGTACCTCGAAAGATATTCGTGAACGTATTCAAAAAGAAATTGGGGTCGTTCCTTCGAGCGAAGAAGGACAATCAGCCGAGAGGGAACACTGCCACACAAACGATATGAGAATACCAAAGATTTTAGTTTAATAGCACCGACTGTGATATGCGAAATTCGTTAACGCGAATTTATCCGTGAATATTTATAGGTATCTATTTAAAATAAAAGATAAGACTGCCTCGCAATAACAGGCTTATATTTACACGAACCTCCTCCCCCCGACGCGTCTTTTCGTCCAAATGAAGAAAAATTTAAATAAGACTTATCGGTAGGGAGGGAGACGCGAAAGCAAAGGTCGTGGATCTCAATTCCAGTGGCGGGCTGGGCTTTTTCTTCCGTACGATTATGCAAATATAAGCCATGGATGTGCGAGCTCGGTGCACTCCTTCACCGTCACCCCGAGTCGATGGAGAACTTCCCGTCGCGGGAAATCTTGGAAGATGTCATTTGGAGTTAGAGAGAAAGAAAGACGCGTGTGATAGAGAGAAAGAGAGGGGGAGGGCGAGTGGGGAAAGCTGAAATCGAGGAAAAAGAAAGAGGGAAGAAACAGATACGCATTTACGGTAGCGGAAAGACGCGTAGCTTTCCGGAGGGTTTGGAAAACGCGGGGAGAAAATTGAAAATCGAATCAGTCGGCAGATTCGATTACCCGCCTCGACTCGAAACCTTCGCGTTTCGCCCCGCCATCGAGCTCTTTCTCCCAGTAACCGCGAGGCGTAAGCCGACTGTGCAACGCGTCGTCGCCCGTACTCCGACGTATTCGTCGCCGCGACGAGTTCCACGGCCCCTGCGATCTTTCCCCTCGTACGTCTTCCTCTCCCTTCGTTCTTTCGCACGCGCGATCCCACCGCGTCTCGAAATTTCCACCCTCGGCGAAGAAAGAAAGAGAGCGAGAGAGAGAGAGAGAGAGAGAGAGAGAGAGAGCGCGAGATAGAAAGCAAGTCCTCGAGGATTCTTTTTGCCAAACAGGAAATCTAATCATTTACCATTTGCCCCGCTGATTCCGCCAAGCTTGTACAAACTCCGCGAAAAACGGGGTCACCCAATTTTTCTAAGAAATCGACTAGGAAATTTTCTTCTGCCGACCAGTGGTTCTTTTCTACAGTCGACGGTATTATCGACGCCTCTTCTCCGAACGCTCGCGAATGAGAGGAATTAATTACGCAAACCGAACGAATTTGCGTATGCAAATTGCCCGAGTCGTAAAACTCGTCTTCGGGATTATCGACGGCGCGTATGTTGATTGAATTGTCAGCGTGAATAACCGATTAACCGAGATCGCGCGATGGCCGAGGACAGTCGTATTTTTTCTTTCCTTCTTCTACAAAGAATCGAGTTTCGATCTCGCAATCAGCGGAATTTCGTGATTTTCCGCGCTTTGCATTCGATCGCGAGCGGGATCGACTCGTTGGAACCGGTTTATCACGGCGATAAGTCAGCGAGCTCGTGTATTTGCGCTTGGGCTCGTCCCTTTGCATTCGATTCAGCGGTGCCAATACGGCCGTTCTGGTTCGTTTTACCCGGGTAAAACCGCGTCGGAAGACGGAGGTGACGCGACGCGACGATAGACAGCGGTAATCCGTCACCTTTAGCGGCCTGGAATCGACGATGGGTTTTTCATACACCCCCTCTTACCTCCCCGCCCCGCCGATCTCCTACCCACGAACCTCTCGAGAATTGCCATCAGACACTGTAATTCACGAGCGTTTCTCTCACGACATTACCTGAGAAAACGACGCGGTGATAATAATTTCACGGTTTGCGCATCCGTAAAATATGGGTTGACAGGGTGCGCGGTTGATATCGCGCGAGTTCAACGTCGTTTCCCGTGTCGTCGCGCCACGCGCCATGAAGTGCATCATTTTGTTCGACTCGATAGCGGAGATTGGCGAGAATTAAGCTCTCCGGCCAATCTCGTCGATGGCACCGCGAGGTTGAATTTATATCTTGATCGATAATGGAGTAGTTCCCGGAGCGAGTTTTCCTCGCACGATCGCCATCACATCGAAGAGGACTCGGGCGGATCGCGATTCATCCGTCTCGAGCCGACGACAGGTGACGTCGGCCCGCTAGCCGCCCAGTCAGCCAGCGGAAAATTGGACCCGCGGCCAACTCGCCACGGTGAAGGCGCGTCTCGCCTTTTCCAACTCGTTAATATTCACGAAAAATAAAGAACCGAGCGAGTTACGTCCTCCGTCCCATCTTACCGGCTCGCTCGGTCTTTCCGCTACCGGCGGGTTCGACCAATCATCGACCAAAGTCGTGTGCAAATCGTGAAAGATCGTTGACACGGAAAATTGTAAAGCTTCCGAGAAGTTATCGATTCCGCTTACACATATCGACTTTTTTATGGTATCGCGTTTGTTCCCAAGGACGACGACCTTCTGGCATTCGATATGTTAATGCCGCGTTTCGGTATTTTTTTTTTTTCCACTCGGCACGAAAATCGAGCGAACAACAACCGGTAGCGGCGTAATAGGCAAAATGTCAAAGGGGGAACGAGAGTGGGATGGATGACTCGGTGGGGGTTCTCTAGATGGATTCCTAGGAGCTCCCTAGACGCGCGGAGGTCCACCGTGGCCATTTTTCATGGGGCATTGAAGACACATTTTGGTATAAATGAATCCAAAGGTTCCTGTCTACCGTGCGTAGGCGGGATCGGAGAAAAAAATATGACGAGACGTTCCTTCGTCAGCGGCGGTAATTAATGATTCGGCCGTTTCTCGTCTAGAGGCCGCGCACGGAGCGATAAATCCGCGTAGCGTATGTAACGCGCGCGCGACCCCGCGCTGAACTCGCCCGGCAATTATTTCCGTTGTTCGCGTGATGAATCGACCTCTCGACGGCTCAATCCCGTGCGCGCGTCTCGACGGGCTCCCGTCGATAATAAACGCGCGGCTAAGTAGACGACGAAACAAAGACAAAAATAAATTCGCACCGTGCGATAAATTATTTTCCGCGAGTGGGCGATAAAAAAGGAGCCCTTTGCCGATAAATCTCGCTCTCGGGCTACGGGCTCTTACGATTGTTCCGGCGTTGAATTTACGTTTCGGAGGTGGAGGACAAGAGGAAGAAAAAAAAGTCGAGGAAATCGACGGGCGCATAGGGTCTCGACCGATCTGAATCGCGTTATCCAATTTCGCGAGCCGGGGAAAAGGGACCCAGGTTCGAATTTATTTCGGATCTAATGGCGAAGTATCCCTTTCGGATTGGTTCGCGCGAACGTCCTCCGGATAGGGGCAGGACCGTTTATACGGGATGTTCCTCTGCTCGCCTGGATTTATACGAGGTCGAGTAGAAATAAAATCGAAAAGTGAAACAAATGACGCGTTAAATTCGAAATCTGATTGTCATTATCCGAGATGAGATTCACGATATCGAACTTCGCGGAGTATCGACCCGTCTTCGTCTCCCACCGTGATAATGTATAAATAGTTTACAATAAATTTATTAACGGAGCTGATTGATTTACGCGGTATCCATCATTAACGATAACAGAGGAATTTGTTATCGATAATAAACACACATAGTTATACGAAGATGAATAATTTATAGCGCATAATGAGTAGATAATAAATTTCTGTAATTATACTTATCTCCGTGTTCTCGCATAAACGCTTGTTTATCCCCTATTAATCAACCCGGAACGATTATCGAATGCACTCGCTCGAAATTTCCGCTGGGTATCCACCGAAAGGACCTCACGTCGGTAGGAAGTAACGCGAGGGCGTCGCGAAGAAGCCGAAGGAACGGCAGAACGTCGTCTGCGTCTACATAACACAATGGTGAGACAACGAACCGAAAAAATAACTCAGCCAGAATGCACCGCGGTCTGCATAAGCGAGGAGCCGGAAGTTTCCACATCCGCACGAACGGGTCCGTACGTGCGCCAAGCGAAGAGCGTGCAATTGTTGTCTCATCCTCTTATCGCGAACCGTGCTATTGAAATCAGGGACCTTGACACGCTGCCAATTATTCATCGTAAGCTCTCGCTAAATCTGGGTCGAACGCCGCACTCGGCGTGAAAAATCAGTTTGTTGCATTTACGTAAGCGCAAACTGTTCCGAAAATCAGGGGGCAAAAAAAAAACCAACAGCGGCGGATGTACAATCAGGGAGAACACGACCAGTTATACTGTAATGAATACTTTACGCGACGATTTACAAACGCGCGCATAGTTACAGAACGCAGTTATTGGCTATAAAGAGCTGCGCGCCCGATGGTCGTTTCGTTAAACGAGCGCGGGACTCTAAACGGAGGTACATCGGCCGTTATTTCGATAGCAATTACGGCTGCGAAACAGGCAATCGCATTGAGAACTGTTATTAATTAGCGGCCGCGCTGTTCCATTATTGTAAAATAAGGGCCAAAATCCGCTCCTCCCCTCCCCCCTCGCGAGGATTTTCCGCTGTATTTATTCTCGTAATGCAATTTTCATATCCGCAATCTCCGTTTTGCAATTCCGCATGCCGATTGCTATAACGAGTCGATACAACAAGGCTCGAGGTCCGTGTCTGTCGGCTGGCCCGGATTCTCGCGGATGTCGAAGAGGCGAGGGAGCAAAGAGCCCGCGGATCCGTTGAGCGTGTATATCCGTCTTAGAATTTCATGGGAGAGACGGTGTGTGCCGGAGCGCGCTTTTCTCGAACGAAACGAAAGAGATTCGTGCATCGCATAGCCGCGTAAATTTGAATGCAACCTCCATTCCGAACAAAGTACGCGGGAGCGAGACGGAAGGTACGAAGAGTTCGATTCGTGTGTACTCACCGACTGAAATCTTTCTCTCTCTCTCTTTCTCTCTCTCTCTCTCTGACGCGCTTGTGGCGCTATGCTGAATATACCGACAGCGGTTATACATATATATATCCTCATAAATTTTCCCCTCGATGTAACACGTTCGATCCTTGGTCGCGAGGATAATGCCATTCGGTACGCGCGGCCTCCGGATTAAATTCCGTATTCAACGATAATGGAAATATCGAGTTCCCGTATGATTTTACGAAACGCGGATGCGACACGGTGGGATGGGGGTTAGCCGGTAGTGTTAGCGAAAAATACGCTATCGATCGGACGAATTTTCCGCGTAACGCCGGCTACTCGCCGATAACGCGTTAATTCCCTGGGAAAGTAAAAGCGAGGGTAGCGTAACGAGATAAAAAGAGGAGAGAGACTCTCGATTCGGCAAAAAACGAGACCGGGCTCCTTCTAATTACGGGCGATCCGAGTTCGTCGAGTAGCCGTTAGAGAAGAACGAAAATGCGAAGGAGGGCTGCTCATCAATATCCGAAGTGGCTTCGCGCTGAGAGATAGAGGCAAAGCCTCGAGGGGGGAGGTAGAGGGGGGATGGCTCGGCTAAACTTGGATTCGGCGGGAGACTTTGAATCGCGTCGTTTATCGCTATCCGATTCCCCCTGATTCGATATTCAGAACGCGTTGTCTCTTCTTGCCGCTTTTTCTAACCCCTCCTGCTTCGCGCAGGTCGACCCTTTTTCTTTGGGCTGTTTCACCACCCCAGGAACTCTCGCGACGACGCCTTTTCCTTACCTCGTCGAACGCTTTAGCCATCTTACGACGGGAAACATCCCGCCGGATAGCCCATTCCGTACCCCCCCCCCCCCCCCCCC
>NCVS01002006.1:0-13181 GCA_003055095.1 Goniozus legneri | reverse complement strand
GGGGGGGGGGGGTAGAATCGGAGGGAAAAAAAGAAATAAGCGGATAAATCATCGATAAGTTTGTCCCTCTTTTTTTCTAAGACGCGCTGGGGCGTTGGCCACAAATCTTGAGAGTGGAGAGCCGGTTATTGGTGTGTCGCCCTCTCGAACGTGAATCGCGTGCCTTATGCGTCGAACTCCTCCTCGCCGTTCTTCCCGTATAGCCCAACCACCCCTCAGGACGCATTTCGCGTAACGAACCATCCGGTTTTCGCACACCGGGGGCTCACCCTTTTCGTCGAGTCACGAAGCGACTTTTTTCGTCGCGTGACTTACCGTTTTATTATATCGCAAAATTTCGTACATGTTCTCTTTTTTTACAGCGGTATTTTATACGTAGCCCCAATAAACGTCGGTAGAGTAAACTACTGGTATAGTAATACGCGCTTAATGCTGTTTTACATCGGTTTCGCGTATAACTCGGTTAATGGAGGCGCGAGACAACGCGTCGTAAAAGAGCTTCTTTATACTTTCTTGGGAGGATGCGCGTCTAGCTGGATGGAGGACGCGTGACGCGATCAAGGAACGAGGATTCTACGGTTTATTCGGCTTTTTACGGTCACGGATGACGCCGTGAGCCAAGCTGGACCGAATTCGCAACTGCGAAAGTTTCGTACGAGCGGCCGAGAAGCTCGCCCTCTTTACTTATCGCCGACCGGTTAATTTTTACCTTCTTTTGTACCCCCGTCGAGTAGATATCGCGACGACTTATTTAAATTAAGAGCGAATCCTTTGTAATTCGCGCAAGAGCGCAAAACAATCGGTCTCCTATCTTTGCGAGCTTTACTCGAGGAAACTCTTTACCCCGACGCAAACTCGGAACTTTTCCTTCGCTACCATTAAATTCTAAAGTTCGTTGTTGATTTCATTTATCGCGATGACCCAGGGGTATCTCGGCAAATAGTTTCCTTATATTTTCTCATTCCCGTGTAAACACCCTTTTCGCGATGAGAAAGCTTACCGTTACACTGCAAAACTTTTTTGCGATCATTTTCCTCGCTACTCCATCCATTTGACGGATGATAAGATGAGAAAAAAGTTGGCTATAATTCGATTAGCGCGACGAATCAAAATGCCGTAGTACCGCGAGAGATATCGAAGAGCCAAAGCGTGTATAGCTCGCCACACACTCTCTATCAAGAAACTGTTCGCGAACGTTCGAGTTTCGTGCCAAATGCATCAAGTGATGTGGCGAACCGTGTGTCTTTTGTTTTTGCAAAATCGATTCGACGAGAGTTCGGAGTTTGCGGTTGAAACAGACGCGAGGTGGCGCGCGGGGAGGTAGACCGAGAGGAGGCCAGCTCGCGAGGTCCTCGGCGAAATCGAATCGCTGAAGGGTTATTCGAGGAAACGCGCGGTAGCGGCGCAGTTTCCGTGGAAACAGTCGGACGATACGGAGCCAATAACAACTCGACAGAGGCTGGACCAGCTGGTGCGCTCGCGAACCCAAACCGAAGCTCCTCTCGCCATCTCGCCGATTTCTGGATTCATTCGGTATATATAGGTGTAGCAGCTCACCTACAGATATACGTATATAGTGTAGACCGAAACCTATCTTTACGACGCCCTGTTCTCTCCCGCTCTTTGACTCGGCCCTTCTCCATTCTCTCTCCGCTGCATCCTGTCTTCCTCGTTTCCCTCCGTCCATTGTCCGCGACGCGTTCTGCCATTGCGGTGGATGATGCATGAGCGGTTAACCGCCGCTTCCGTTCTCCCGAAATCGGTTCGAGCCCTCCTGCACACAGAGCCCGCGCGAAAGCGCCGTTCCGTCGTGACATTTCTACCCAATAAGCGGATAGTTCCGCGCGCGCTGGAGGAGCCCGCCGTTAGTCCTGGCCATAAGTCAGTCGCGTGAAAGCGAAATTCCGCCCCTTTATACGACTCGCACCCACTCCCCCCTCCACCTACCCATTCACTCCTGTCCATCTCGGCGCTCGTCGATTAACTCCTTCTTAATATCCAATCCGAGAATGCGCTCCCCTACAGCTGGGTGGCTCGTATATTTGTTTCGCGAGTTTATACCGAGTAACGAGAGTAATTCGAGTCATCTCGAAGTTTGTATCCCTCGAGACCCTCCAAGATTCCTAATTCTTTGCCAGCGAGCGATTTAGCCCGAGCAAATTGTTCGCCATATTGATCCAAGTGATGGAATGTACTCTCGAGTCCTCCCCATTCTCTAGGCGTATTAGCGAGTTAGGCTGGCAACAAAGCTTCAAGTGCGATATAATTGGACCCGACGAAAACTCCGGGTTCGGCCACTCGAGACGCACGCACACGAGCTCGACGTAAATGCGCGTACGGCGAATTCCCATCGTTCGGCTTGCCATTCAGCTCCTCGAGAGATTGTTTTCTAATATTCTTATTCTACGGACCCGTTGAATAAACGCGCCTCCTTCACTCCCGCTGCTACCCGTAGGAAATGAACACTTGTAGATTTATATCGAACCCGCGGCGATTCGAGGAACCAACGTCGAGCCACCGAGAGGCGTAACGGTTCTCCGTATACTTCCGTCAATCCCCCTCGACCGTTTTCGAACGTTCAATGCATCGTAGTTCTCGTTAAACGTACAAATGAACGACGTCAAAACATCGCGCGTGCAAATAGATGTTTCGAAATTTCCATTATTCCCGAGCCATTCCGATGCAATATACCCCTCATCGTAGCTGCACGCAATAGCGGAGTTACGATTGCGTATGGGTTCTCTACGCATCCATTCTCGCCGCTGGCGACAGATCATTATTAACAGGGCCAATACTACAGATAAATCACAGTATTTATAAAGCTTCACCGTCCTGCCAGTCCCTTCCTATACTACACTCCCTCTCTCTCTCTCTCTCTCTCTCTCTCTTTTGCACTCTCGACTGTACGAACGGCCGATATGAATTACTACTGGGAACCATTTTTTAGGATTATAAAAGGGTTGGGAGGGTGGACCGGCCGAAACGGCAAGGAAATAGCCGTGCTCGTCTGGCCGCGGCAGATACTGCCGATCCGCGTGCCGGCTATATAAGCTTTCTCCTCTCTTTTTCTCTCTTTTTCGCCAACTCTCGACCTTGGCGAGTCTCGCGCGGAAGCGAGGGCGTACGTGAGAATATAGCGGTATATATACATACACACGGCCGCGAAACCCCGTATGAATTTTTATAGGCATTATCAAACTCGCGTAGCGAGGGGTAGTACAAAAATTTGACTACTGGGATTTCCGCAACGAGCCGTTTGCTTTCGATTTAACGTATTGCCGGCCGAAAGTGGACTCGCATATTCATGCGTGGGATATATCCCTTCGATCTGGCCATGCATGAATGTATGATACCGAGGATGAATATTTTGTTTCAGGGACGATAACGAAAAAAATGGACGTTAACGTTGTTTCTATGGTAATACGTCGAAGCGAGTGCTACGCTCTTCCGATAATCGCGAACGAGCGTTCTCGCGCCGGTGAAAATCGAGAAGAAAGAGGCGTCCCGCTCTCGATACCCCGCGTCTCTCATTTATAAGAACGAAATCCAATCGTCATCGTCGTCCCTCGGGCGTGCGCGTCGTTATCGCGATCGCGATATCGTTATGAATTTTTCATTTAGAGAGAAGCGAGCAAGAGGGAGAAAGAGCGCGCTCGCCAATTATAGGACCCCGCGAATGGCGTCGTGACACGTCTCTTTTGTACGAGGACGCGACGTTCAATCTAAAAAAACAAAGCTCTTTGTCTGTCTTGGCCCCTTTGTTCCCATATGACCGTACGCCACTCCCCACATTCGCGCTCACCATCCGCCTCTTTTTCGTATTTATCGTGGATCCACACGTCCCCCCCTCACCGATGGCTCTTAATTTTCCAAACACAATCGAAGAAGCAGCCTCGGCTCGTCGATTCGTGAAAGCTACGCGCCAATCATCGATCTCTGGAGGGTTCCCATTTGCGGGTTATTGTGCTTATCAACTATCAATACCAATTCAATATTACATTTGTTATATTTAATCTCGTATACGAACAGAGGAGTGGTATTATTAAACCAAAATCATTGCTCGTTTTTGGAATCTCAAAAAGGTATTTGCATTCTCGATATTTCCCGAAATTATATCATTGATTAAATGCGACAGAAGGTATTCGTTGTTTCAGATTTCAGATGTAAAAATGTAATGCTGATGAAATTCGTTATAATCGCGTTATCAAATTGCCATAAAATATTTCGCGAAATAATCCGTCAGAGCGAAATTCCACTTTGACCGAATTCGGACAGAGCGGTGCGAGAGGAATCGAAATGGTGTGTTTCTCACGATGCGAACCGGAGGCTCGGAGGCTGTCGTCGGTGTGACTATCGCGATTCGATCTCGAGACGTGGGGAAGTCCACGGGATAATGACGGTCGTGAGCTCCGTGTGTGTCGCTATGGGGGAGGACGCGGCCATTATAGTTAGCCATAAGAAAAAAGCATCCGCGACTCGATTGCGTTCATATTACGACCTATAATCCGTCGCGGACAGGCCATATAACTGGATAGTGCTTTACGGTATATTGATAAAACCTCATCGATCTCGTACATCTCCCGTTCGAAACTCTTTACTTTCTCCTTTTGCAAGAAACAGATTTGACACTTATTCTTTCATTTTTGTGGTTCGTTCGTTTTTTTTAGTATTTTATCTACACCTAATTTCTCCATTCTTAGACAACGTGATGCCGCGCTCCTATTCGTATGAACTACTCTCGAGTGATAAGAATGAACTCCTATCTGAACGTAAGTTTATAAGAATTTCTTTATCTTGAGCATGTGATCGATGTAACTCGAGATAATTTCTTGTCACGGGTGGTGGAATGAAGTACCCGATTGTTCGTTGCGCGAGTATATTTTCACTCGTAACGAGAACCATCCCGAAAGACGGTTTTCGTGTTTTCGGATTGTGTATTGTAAATTGAAAAACTCGCGAGAGCTTCGCATTTCCCGTATTTTCGAAGAGGAATATCGTATTTCCGAGTGAGCGAATTTTCTGTCGCGAGCGCCATTCAAAAAGAAAATTCACTGCGCAAATCTAGTCTCTCATCTGGAAATCTAGAAATCAAAAGCTAAATGAGAAACGGAAGAGGAGAAAGAGCGAATCGCGTACTTTCGGTTGTTCAAATTTTTTTCAACGACATCGTATTTTTGCGTGTGAAATTTCCTACGGCATTCAGGGAACGAGGGGTTTTAGAGTTAGGTACGGATTTTCATAAAACTGTGTCCAATCGTCGCAAAATTTCGAGAGTAGTTATGAAACGAAAAAAAGCTAGTCGACTATCCGTACGAAGCAAATAGAAACCCATGAGTCGCGATGACTCTCTTCAGCTCGCAGGTCGACACAAGTTGCGAATTTAATCCGATTCGCACGAACGCTCGTGTGTTTGTGTACGAGCCAGCTCGGTGCGGTGCGTTATCGAATTCTTGCCGCTCAGTATCGAGGTCGTTATCCCGCAGGCGGTGTACGAAACTACTCGTCGAGCGAGAAAAAGAGAGTAAAAAAATATTAACCAATATTAACGTATTTATTCGGATTATCTGACCGTTTCTCTCAATTTGAGTCCAATTCGCGTCGATCCGAAATTGAAACGAACTGCTCGACTGCCTACAATTGCCGAATCGTTTATTCTTGAAATACAGCCATCGCGAAAGAGAGAGAGAGAGAGAGAGAGAGAGAGAGAACTTGCACGCGTGTATGTAAATCGCAAAACGTCTATATTTATTATAGTGCGTAGGTGGAAGAACGAAAAAAACAAAAACGCCGAATTGCCGGCGTCTACGGTAATTTAAAAGGCCAGTGCGCGCTCGTATGCGATGTAAAATGAAAATATTTTCGAGTTGGAATGAAATTTTTATCGACAGCGCGCGCCTCGTCGTATAACGGTATGCAAATCGGGTCGCATGCTCGCGTGCGATTGCGCTTTTCGATACGCGCAATACACAGAAGGACAGTGTGGGTGCGCGCATTCGAGAAGAGCGAGCGAGATGGAGAGGAGAGAGAGAGAGAGAGAGAGAGTTGGCCATCACGCGAATGCCGCTTGTCCCGATGCACGGACAACGAACGATCGACGGGCTCCGATCTACATATACGCGCTTGGCCTTCGTTTATATTGCCGCTGCTCTCACGGCCGATCCAAATACGCGTCGCGAAATTTCGCGCCACGGATCCGCGTCAGGCCGCTAGCGGTCCGTCGAACGATGCCATTCCCGTTCCTTTCCGTCGAAAATTCCGCACACCGTACGAATCGAAATACAGCGCGATACGTGGAGGGTAACGCGCACTCACACACTGGAATCGTGTAATTTCCTCCGACCTTACGGGGCTGAATACATTTTTATAGGAGGGATAAAAATGGTGCCAATAAATACAAGACAGCCGTTCGGAGGCCGCACCCCCAGGGGCATAGAGGGAGAGAGAGAGAGAGAGAGAGAGAGAGAGAGCCCGGAGACATTTGGTTTGCGGAGGGTCAGAAACTGTAATACCCTCTAGGATCGCCGGCTGCGTACCGTGCGGCTATACCTCATCGGTGTCATAAGAACCTTACTCTCGTCCTCTCGCTCCCTCTGTTGCTTCGACGATTGCCCAGCCCTCTTTTTCTACCACTTTACTCCAACTCTCCGCTAGCCCACACCCCCTTCGCACGCTGCAAGAACCTCACAAATATATTAGCAGGGATTTTGTTCTCTCAGTGCCCGAATAAAGCGATATCCCGTTACGAAGAAAAAACGAGGAGTCTCACCCTCCCGGTTACCGTACTTTTTCTCTTTCATTTGCTATTAGCTCGTAAAGTGCAGCGCACGATAAAATACGTTATTAACGCCTGAGCGACGCGTTTCACTTGCTCCGGTATCGTAATCGCTTCACCCCTCAACGCCTTTTCTCTCTTTACTCTTTCTTTTCGTTCTCGCTCCTTCCTTATACCCAGTCGTACCGCGGATACACGTTAAGGTCGTTAATCCTTATCGACGGTTAATTAAACGAATCGATTATTTCTCCACGGTGGACTCGCTCAAACAAGCCGAGTAAAATTAACGTTGTATAAACGCGCGAATCTCGTCTAATAACTCGAGCAACGAGTCCGCGCCGTCCTATCTCGTAATTAAGTGTAATCCCTGTTATACGTAGAGACCGCGCGGTGCGTAGTCGAGTGGCATAACGCACGCGAAATTCAGGAGGAGAGAATTGCCGTCATTAATACAAAGTATCCACCGTCCAATTTCCACCAGCGCTTGTTTACACATTCAGTAGTTAACGCGAGTTTCGCGGCGGGGAGCTCCGGACTCCTAGATCCATTTAAACTCACACACTCTTGGGATATTCGGCTCGACGATCGGACTACACGCGCGAATTTTTTTCGATTTATACCGTGCTCCGGAACGTTTATCGAGTTCCTCGACATGATCTTCTAGATCAAAAAATACGGCTTGTAATCTCAATCCCGTGTTTTATCGTTGTAAAAAACAGTACGGCAAACAACGAATCCCAGATTTGCCGGTAACGGAACGGGTTTACAGAAGCGTCGGGTTTGTCGCTTTTCCGCCGTCGCAGCGATTTGAAAAAGTTCTCGATAACATGAAATATAACGGTTTTCGGGGTGACTATAACGGGCTAACGCGAAAACAATTTCGAAAGTTCATGATGGGGGCATAAATATCGGGCGGCGGGTGAGACAAAGTCGCGAGATATTGCGACCAATGACGTATGGAGGAGAGGACCCTTTAACCCGTTTTAAAGGGGATCGGCATTAACGTTCTTATACGCGTTGCCGTTATATTAGCTCGTAAAGCACACCGCGCGCGTTCTCACACACCTCCTTTGTCGCCTTCATCGTTCTCCGCGAAATATATAGCCGCGCCGTGGATTATTCAAGGTTACCTTATCGAATAGACAAGAGACCAAACTCTGCAGTTTCCAGCGTATATCATCGACTATATTTCTTCCGTCGATTCAATTCCCGTCACCGAGAAGCTTTACAGGATTTCGTTAACTATATCGAAAAACGCAAGTGCGGGAATAACAATTTCGTAAAACATATTTTTGTTCATTATCGCATCAATTTTCATCGCTCCCCTGCGAAATTTCGATGCGTGAGCGCGTTCTCTAATGCGAAAAGTAGAGAAGAGGCCGGGAGAACTAAATGGATACTTGGCCGATCGATATCGATGCAGTTAATGCGATTACAACCCCATTTCAAGGATACGAATGATCGCTAATGGCATCGCGAAGTATGATTGATAATTAAGTTTCTACTTATGAGCTGGGGATTGTCTCTTGCGCACGCTCGTCTGCATTAATCGCGATGAATACTTAACGGCGAGATTACTATCGTATAGACGAAAAAAAACGGCAAATATAATATTCTACAGTAGAGGGCTTTCTCTCTCACTCTCTCTCACTCTCTCTCTCTCTCTCTCTCTCTCTCTCTCTCTCTCTGTCGCTGTTAATAAACTACAGCGATGCGCGGGGGTATGTATAACTATTGTCAAATTATACGGTCAGTATTATGAGATCTCGGTGCGCGGGATAATTTTGATTCTCCCGTTTCCCCCGGTCGTTCGTACTCTCGCGTTCGTTCCACGTACACGAGCCCCTGTGTGACGGCAAACGTGCGTACGCGCGTTTCGCTCGACAAACGAGTCAGCTCAAAACGCGTACTACGCGTTAGAGAGGGAAATGGCTATGGGGGGTGAGCGAGAGAGAGAGAGAGAAAGAGAAAGCGAGGGCTCAGGGGGTTGTTTTTGGCAATTGGCCGAATCGTGCCGAGCATGGAAATGCGATAGCGTCGGGTCCGCAAATTATGAGCATCCTTCGAGCATAAATTCATTATTACGAATTGAAAGATAAAAGGTAATTCGGGCGTGTTGAACTGTGCCCGAGCCTCTCAATTTTTATCAGAGTGATTTGCATAACCCATTAAATTCCGAAATAACCATCTATACTTGCGTACAATATCGAACACTGTGACGCAAAAAAATTTACTGTGAACAAATTGAGGGGCTAATAAAATCAATACCGGTGTATGATTTCTCGCGAGGTTCGCGATAAAGATCGGAAGGGGGGTGAGTCGAGGAGGCTGGGGTAGTTTTTACGCGTGTTGGAGTGCCGCGTCGCGCGGGATGAAACCGGATACCGTCGACGTCGTCGTTCGACGGAAGGTCGGAGGAGAGGCCGACGTCTCTTTGGATGATTGCTTGGCCCGCCGCCGGCTACGACAGAGAGAGAGGGAGAGAGAGAGAGAGAGAGAGAGAGAGAGAGAGAGTGCATGCGTGCGTGCAATTCCACCCCGTATGCCTCCTCGCGTATATACGAGTGTCTTTCGACTTGGGAACGAAACGGCTGCCTCCTCCCCACCCCTTTCAGTCGCGCCGACGCTCGTGACTGTCTGAGTGCACTCCCCCCCAGGATACGTCTCCTCTGTGCGCCGTATATATACACGCAGAATTCGAGTAACGAGTTTTCGCCAACGCGCTCCATCATTCTATGTTGATACAGGACTCGCGAAAATTGCTCCTAAAGCTGCCGGCTTTTTTCGTCTCTCGCGTTTTTAAAATGTACGGTTCGTTTTAAACGAGATCGGACGAGCGAGACAACGCTTGTACGGGGTACGTTTGTCGATGATAAAAATTATCGCTGTACCGAGCTACCGACCTCGCCAATGTCCCGGGCCATATACGAAATACGTGCCGGTTCGGCTGATTGCGCGCGGCGAAAAAAGAGCCAAGCACTTATATCCGCGTACGTGTCTTCGCGATCGCGTCATAAAGAGGGAAAACTTGTGTTCCGGATTCGCACGACCAGGAGGAGTACAGTTTGCTGGCCGGATATCGACTGCATCGAGTCCGCGACGTCTACGCGACAGCGTTATACTCACGGAATACAAATACGATCTTCGAAATGATACTTCAAAGTGCTAGCCAATCTCTCTTTCCTCCACTCGCGTTTATAGTTTAATGTTTTCGCATTGTCGACACAATTTTATTATTCAACTGCGTATTTTCTCCTCTTTTATTGATTTATATGAATCCGATATTTGATCCTCGCGCAGGAGTGTTCCATTATACTCAAGCGCGGGCAAGCAAGTAGGGTTCGCTGATATTTCGAGTATACGTTCACAAGTTTATACGACGCTTGAACTGTATTCTCCGGCTTACGAGTTACGAGCAGCCGAGTCAGCTCGTATCGCGAGAATTCCCACCTGCAGACAATGTCATGGAATTTGGAATCTACGATGTACGACACCTGCTCAAACATACAGAAAAGGTGAAAGGCCGCTCGCTAAGAGCCATATTATTGTTGGCTTCTTATTTTATTTATACTCGGGGAAAATAATGGCTCGCGTCTAATCATTATATTGCTCTCCGATAGATATCTATTGTTACGTTTTTCGAGAGACAAAGCAAATAGAGAGATAAAAATGCTTTGTACGTGTTCCGATATTTAGCTTTCGGCGGGAGCGAGTTCACGTCCGATGACCGTCTGCACCAGAAAACTAGCCCGCAGCTCGTGCTCACGTCGAATCCCGATACGCGGATTCGCAAGAGCTTTTCTTCGCTGCGGCGCTCGCGAACATCGAAATGACAATAGCAGCGTCTGTCCGATACCAAAACCACCGTCGACAATCTTCTCCCGATAACCTCCACCACGAGAGATTCGCCCCTGTCACGTTCACCGGTTTACTGCTGCAATGTTGAAAGCAAAAAGTCGCCTGCGCGACAATTCCTTTTTTTCTCTTACCCTCGCTTAATCGTCACTCGATCACATTTTCCAACATCTTCACAGACCGTAGATAATACCGGGGTACTTTGTTCAAACACGAAATTTTCTTCCGATGCCAATTTATTTTTTATCATTTTCGGTGTCAATTTTTAAACGTCAAAATATTGGAAAGATATATAATCGCGAACTCGAGACGCATGATTCAGCGACTAACCAAACATGCTACTTCCTGCAGATTTTAGGAAAATTCCATTAAAAATTTCTAATGGTATCTACTGTTTTCTCTGATTATAAAATTGAATTATGATTGAAATCATGACGTTCCAAGAGTACCCCTACCACTTCACACGAACCCGCGCCATCTGTAGTCAGTGACTGCAACCCTCGTCGATGTTGCTGGGCGTTGAAGTCGTTATCGTCTGTGACTCATTGTAACCTACTCTGATTTTCTACAGTTGATACACTTACCCCCGATCGATAATCTTTGAGAAATAATTTTCTCAAACGACATGTGTTAACTAACGTCGGTTACGTAATGTAGTACGAAATATCGCCGACAAAATAGTTTTAAAGGTACTCCAAACTTTTATTTACACAGTTAATTATGTATCATTTCTATAAAAGATGGCGAATGAGAACACAGATTTAAAAATTATTTATTTTCATTATTATTTAACAACAGTTTGCGCTTGTCATATTGAATATAATAGGAACACTTTAATTCATATCATCTACTTAATATAATTTATTACACTCGCAACTTTCAGTCATAGATTGAGCTTTTGTAAAATTTTCTCGCTTAATTATGATGATTAGGAAATTTGAGACCGAAAATGGCAGAAATGAAATCAGCTACAGCATCCAAATCGAGACCAGCGGCTCTACATTTCTTAAGTATTTCAACGAATGTTTCTTGAGCGTATAGAGAGTCAACGATTTTCTGAAAGTTATCAGACTTGATGTGAGCGATGAAGTCGGCGAAGGCTGGGGAGCTTTGAAGTTTCTCGTAGTACAATGCCTTGATCTTGTTGACGGGCAAAAGGGCCAGAATATCGTCGACTAGAGCTCTCATGCCACCACCTGGGGCACGAGCACCGTAGAATGCGAATTTCGATGTTGGTGGTTGGTATTCTGGCAAGCCTATGGCGGCATGAAGCTGGTTGATGTAATGGTAGACGTTGAGACCAGCACGGTTCAAGTAGGCTACGTACTTTTGGTATTCCTTAAGAGCTTCAACTGTCAATACCAACTGTTTGAATTCTTCAGAGGATACAAATTCAGCTGCATTTTGAATCTGTTCGTCGTGCAAGGCATAGTCCTCAGCGATCTCAGCAATTTGATCAAATGGCATGAGGTTGATGAATTCTGCCAAATCCTTCTCTAATTCATTGGTGGGGTGTACTAGGTCGTAAAGCGTGGTGTGATCTGGCACTTTGATGCCAAGAATGGCTAGAAGCAAATCCTTGATCACTTTAACGTCGATTCCGGCAGCCTTGGCCTTTTCGAGCAAATATTGGAAATGTTTGTTAGCGTAGACTTTGTTGACAATTGTCTGGAAAGTAGGCGATTTCAGTTTGTTGATGAAGTCGCGGAAAGCTGGAGACTTGACGAGCTTGTCGGCGTACAATTTTTCAAATTTGTCGAATGGCATGATGGCCTTGATGTCTTTAACGAGACCCTTCAGTCCACCAGTTACGTCGTAGTACCCAAATTTAGCGAAGACGGATGGTGAGATTTTGGAAAGGCCAAGGTATTCATTGAGCAGGTTCACAATTTCATAGATGTTGATTCCAGCATTTTCCAAGTAAGCCATCATTTCACGGATCTCTGGCATCGATTCTACATCGACAACGAGAGCCTTGAAGTTGTCAGACATAACGTATTCCAACGCTGCTTGGAATTCGGCATCCTCGGCGGCGTATTGCAAGACGATGGAAACGACATCGTCAAGCGGTACCAAACGAGCGAAATCTTGCAGATCGTCGTGAAGAGGTCCCTTTCCAAAATCAGGGATCGTAATTGCAGTGGTGGTGCCAGCGGCGACCAAAACGGCCAACAATGGAAATATTAGTTTCATCTGCAAAAATCACAATGAGAAATTATACCTTTTTACTGCTGTCGTCAGTATATCACAGCGTTGAAAAATTCTGTGGTCCAAATTGAACTAATTTTCTTCGAACAGTCGACCTACCGTGTTACTGCTGATATCTCGATGCTCGATATCAATAACTAAACTGATGCTTGCAACAGTTCTCCGCAGACTTATATACTAAAATGGCATGAAGCGTCGAGATTACAGAAATCCTATCATTATACCGATGGATAAGATTAAAGTGAGATCGAACTATCTGATACGATGAAATCTTGGAACTTCTCAATACAATAACATAGTAAGGTAAAAGCCGGATAGTTGCCTCGGACGGATAGTTGCCTCAGTT
>NCVS01002002.1:0-11367 GCA_003055095.1 Goniozus legneri | reverse complement strand
AAAGGGATAAATGAGTAATCCAACAAGCCCAATAACAAGCCAACAAGACTCATCGTTGATGAGTTATAACTGTTTTAGTGAAAAGTTGCTCAACTAGCCCCGCTCTACCCAACGATAATATTCGCAACGTTCTATTTGCTCACGATGATCCATGAGCCAAAATAGGAAAATAGCGGAGCTTAATTTTGAGATGTTTGAGATATTTTCGCAACCACCGAGAGAACTTAATTGATAATCCTAATGAAAATTAATGGCATCACAATGTTGACTCTCCCAAAGACAAACTGCTGAACAAGCTAGATAATCGAATCTTCAATATTATTCATTTCGTAATACTCGAGTTCGAATCAAATTCTTTTCTCGAAATAAAAAACGATAAGTATTCGACACATTTCTGTATTCGGAAGATATGGTTTGAGTATATCTCTTTATATACTGCTTCGTTTTGACACATCAATAAATGATTATACCTTTTTTATCATGCGCTACGTTTCCGCGAAAGTAATTTGCGACGAAATATCAAATTTGCGATCAAAACGTCGAGCAATTTCGTAGACGTACAAATTGATATTCAAAAAAGTTTATACTTTGTCTATTTTTCTCAGATCGGTAGGTTTAATTCACCTCGCGTTAGAATGAACGTTGAACTCTGCGCGAATGGAGATTACGATCGACCACGCGAAGTGTAGCTGTTTCTATTTTATCTGTGCGATGGTTTATGTACGTGGATATAAAAAAAAGGCGGAACAACTGGCGCACAACCACGATTATCGGAGAGACAAGGTGTGTGAAATTTTCTCTCTCTCTCTCTCTCTCTCTCTTTCTCGTCAACGTGACATGTAAAGCGGGACAAACAGCCTGACGGGATTTTAATGTTAGCCGTATAGTTGCCTGATTGATTATCGTTGAATTCGATCATTTGCGTGACCCTCGCTCGAATAAATTGGCAATCGGCATTATAACCGAGACGACATTGATTGATGGAATATTTTATTTCGTTACCAAATATACAGGATTGTCAACGGCACATATACGTCATACTCCGTCATCCACGCGTTGAGTGGTGACAATTATCTTCTTTTTCCTGCGTTCCTTTAAGGTCCTAACCGATATATACTTTACGGTAAACTCTTCATCGCATGATTTCCCGCCTTGAGTAAAATTGATCATGCTGATTAATTTGTACTTTGAATTTAAAAAAAAAGCAATTTGAGGCATCTTCCCAAAAAATATTATGGAAAATAGAAAAGGTTTATGATTTTGGAGTTATTTTACATATAAATATTTCGATATTAAAGAAGCAAAACCTGATAAAACGAAAATCGACCGATGGAACAACTTCATAACATACTACTGGTATAGGGTAGATGTACCATTTGTTGCCATTTAAAGAAATTTCGTGTCTTTGATCAAAAGTTAAATCAATTTAATCATAATATTTTATAAAGGAAAATCAATGAATCAATTCTTGGATGTATTGGTAGTCGAATTATTATATGTATAAACCTTCAGAACTCTTTTCATTGTAAAAAAAGAGTTAAATTGTACTGTAATTCCTGTTGTACCAGTAGTGGCCATAGCACCATTTTTGATAAATTTTCAAGCGATCTAAATAATAAATACTATGAATGTTACACACGCTTCTCAATAATTATTAGTGACTTACTTACAGAGTCTCTTTCAAGATTTTTACTAACAATAAAAGAAATTGCTCAGATACTTTACGACTCTGGTTGTTTTTTTAATATTTTTTGAAAGTATACCTACTTAACAAGCATAATGAAATATTCACAATGAGTCAACATATCTAAAAATCGTATGTTATAGTAAGAATCAAATATTAAATATATCAATATGAATTTCAAAGTGGCCACAAGTGGTACAATGGCCGCAAATGGTACATCTACGCTATTGCGATGTTAACTTTCACAAAAATTTTCATGGTGGTTCAGAGGAAAGGAATCGGTTAATCCAGCGAGTAGAAATTGAACAGGTAGAGTGACTCCGAGTAGAGAATGCATTTCCAATTAAGGTGAAATACTCTAACTACCATCCGTCGTCGAAACGTTAAGGCAAAAACAGAATGCTTTTAAAAATATTGCTAGCGGTCGGTGTCAGGTACGTGCACGAACCGGGGGCATGGTGTTCCATACTTAAGTAGCCGACCGGGGGTTGGGGAGGATAGGACACTTTGGTAAAGCACCTTGTTCGTGCTAAGAGGCTGTTTAGTATGCGAGAAGAGCTTTGAACAGATTAACTTAGCTATCGCGGAACGACGCGCGCGGCTGCCTGGTACAGGTCTGACGTTGACACAGCTCTCGCGCTGTCACGTGATTGTCTCGAGAGCGATTTCGATTTGGCTGTCGCACATATCGCCGTACCTCCTGTGTGCGCGTGTTATGTTACAAAACATACGAAATGATCGTACAAAAATGGATCGATGAGCGAGGGGAGGGGTTTATTTGCTGTTTCGCTCGCGTCATCGGAGAATACAATTGAGCCTTCGTCGAAACGCATTGACGCATTAGGTAACACGCGTTACCGAAACATATTTTGCGGAGAGATCGGCACCCCACTGTAAAGTGGGAAAAGTCTCTACTACAATAGAATTTTCACGGTGAATCAATCTGAAATTTCTATAAAGTATTTAGGGTAGATGTACGATTTGTGGCCACTTTGAAATTCATATTGATATATTTAGTATTTGATTCTTACTATACATGATTTAGTTTATTTCTACGATTTCTAGATACGTTAACGTCATTGCGAATATTTCATAATGCTTGTTAAGTAGGTATACTTTCAAAAAATATTAAAAAAAAAAACAACCAGAGTCGTAGTGTATTGGAGCAATTTCTTTTATTGTTAGTAAAAATCTTAAAAAAGATTCTATAAGTAAGTCACTAATAATTAGTGAGAATCGTGTGTAACATTCATAGTATTTATTATTTAGATTACTTGAAAATTTATCAAAAATGTTGCTATGGCCACTACTGGTACAACAGGAATTACAGTACAATTTAACTCTTTTTTTACAATGAAAAGAGTTCTGAAGGTTCATACATGTAATAATTTGACTATTAATACATCCAAGAATTGATTATTTGGTTTTCCTTTATTAAATATTATGACTAAATTGATTTAACTTTTGATCAAAGACGTGAAACGTCTTAAAGTGGCCACAAATGATACATCTATCCTATTGATTTCTGCAATAATTTTTACTGAAATTCCTCAAAAATTTCAAGACTTTGACTTTTGCAGAGGTAGAACTGCCTTGAAGCATACACATTGACGGTTATCCCATATATTCGAATTTTCTCCGAGAGAAATTCTTCGAAAGATGACAACGTGGGTAGGAATTCGGGCAGCTATCCATTTTATACATCGATGCATGCATAGATCACTTTCTTGCCTGCGAAAATTACTCGCGCTCCGATTACCCGAGCGGTACGAGCCTGCCTCGCGAATCAACGCAGACGAAACGTGGGGAAATTCGACGTTTGAAAATTGTCAACGGAGAAATCGAATAAAATGAATGTCTTTCATTTCACGTATATCTGGGCGTTCGACGACAACCCGCCCGAGTTTGCGCAAATTCTCTCTCGAGATAATTCTCGTTAACGTCATAAAATACAATGTAACTTATTTTCGCACTAAGCCGGTTGACGGATTTATCTCGTTAAGGTCGGCGCTTTTTAATTCGATTTTTCTTTTTCGTTCGGTATGGGGTAAGCAAAATAATAGGGCCATAAAGATTTACAGCGCGAACTATACCTACACGTTTAGCCCTAAAACACAAACACTTAACAACGGTAATGGCAGCAATCTCGACAATGTAACGGTTGTCTAGTAACGGCTGCAATGAGTCGAGCGTTTAAACTTTCACGTCGGAAATAAAAGTTCACCCCCGGGTCGGGTGGGCCTCGTGCCAAAATCTCATTGTCGGACGGAAGAATTCTATTTATTTTAAGGCCGGCTCATATTTATGCCGGCTGGCTCGTAAGTCGCCTTTCAATCTCCGGCGACGCAATGTTTACTTCGTTGAAGTTTCGTACCAATTTCCGCCGCAAAACCGCACTGGGCTATTCGTTCGTACGTTTGATCGATTTTCGTTCGCTATATTTGTTCGGAGTATTTACGCTTCGAGCGTCGACGCTACGGATGCACTTTTACATCGGTGGTAGTTTCTCGCTGGTAGTTTGGATGCGGGCAGCAGGCAACTTGCGCGACGTTTTAAAGTGAAAGATGTAGGTAGTGGGAGTGATAAGCCAGAGGTGAGAGAGAGAGAGAGAGTGGCGAATAAGAAAAAAGAGGCGGAGCGAGATCAAAAAGAGTAGCGTGTGAATAGATGGTAGGAAGCGGCGAAGAAAAGTACAGCACAGTGCGGCCGCACCTGCATAATGTATCGGAGAGTGCTTGACTCCAGCGCGCGCGCGGCGCAAACTACTTGCCAACTACTTAGAAGGGACGCAGGCCTGACGAAACTCTCGGCAGACTACTTATAAACTTATTTTGCAGCACGTCTTTAAAATGATATACCTGCGAACCACATCACGCGTCTTTACGTGGAGTGCAAGCAACCCTCGTCGCGTCATCATCGCTCACTCCACCGTTTTCCTATTTTACTGAACGTCCTGTGACGCAGTTTTACAGACGAAAAAAAGAGATAACGTAGTCGAAATCCTACGCTCAAAAGATCAAACTCGGCTCGAACTTTCAAACAGCCGGTTTACCGATCGCGAAATGTTTAAAATCGAACTGTCGTTAGGTTTTGTTTTGAAAAGTAGGTAAAGCTGTGTACTGAAGCATTTTAGTTTTAAAAACTAAAAATTCATTACTATAATTCAAAATTGAAATAGAGTAGTCATAGTAAAATATGTACAAAAATTTCATTTTGAAGGTTGAATTCGTGTTTAGAACGACTTTATGAAGAATTTACCACAACTTTATTTCTGAAAGACGATGTTGAATATTTTCATTATATTATAATTACATTTTGCATAGGTAGCAATGAGTCAAACTGTTAATAGACAGTTAACGCATCAAAGGATAGTTAAGAAAATTACTTCAACCTGGAACCTGGATCAGCTTTTAACCGGGAACTTTTCGGAATTTTAACTCGCTGATAATGTTCTTAATTAATTAGATCAATGAGAGGGTAACAAAAGTAGACAGCGTTTAAAGTATTCTTTAATTATGTCGGCATTGTCTCGATCAATTTGTACTGATTCGTATAGCACTGGCTGCGATCGGCTTATCACGGGACATCGTTTTTTTCACCGAAATCAATTTGCCGTCTGAAAATGTTCCACACCCGCAGTTGCGGTTGATCTATTCTTCGACGGTTTACTAACTGCTAATTCTCGGTAACGAAAATCGATTTCATCAGCGTGACTGGCGCAAAAGGCCGGGCAGCGGTGTTTGTCGCGCCAGATGGATTAGAGGTCATTATCTTATGGAACTTGCGCTTTATTTGTTCATGATTAACGTTTTAAGCTCTCGAAAAAAATGCAAAATAAAAAGATCAGAAACTACGATATTTGTTGCCTCGAATGAGACCCCACTGGTTCTCTAAGGGTTAAATTTTTAAGAAAAATTTTAGACAACCACGTTAGTGAAATAGGCAAACTTTTTGAACATTCAAAAGTCTGGAATCCCCTTTGAAGGGCCTCTTCATGGATTTATATCAATAAAAAACGAATGAAACAAAATCGTTTATCGAACTTCTACTCTGGAATGTCCCCTTCATCGATTGCCGAGCGGTCTGGCGTGGACGAGTGTCTTTACAGCGATAATAATTTTCAGCAACGCGGTATTAACTCTGTCTTTTATCTAAGTTGACATCGGAACGTGCATAATCTTTCATCTCTTTTCAGCGCGTTATAGCCAGCTCGTATATATACGTAAACGCAGACTATTGGAAAGCTTGCATGTGTCGCGCATGCCTCGGATATCTCGACGCGACAACGTTAATGAGGGACACGAAGCCCGCGTTAAGGGTGTCGACTGAATATTTATGAAATATGAAGTAATTTATCCTTGTTCTCCCCGAACGGTTTACAGAGCGCGCGTAGAACGTTCGCGAGTCTCTTTCCTATTTACCTTGCCGTCTAGCCCGGCTCAGTATCGTCGATTTATTCTCCTTCTCTTCTGCCATTTCGCGATCCAGTTCCCCTTTCATCTTCCACTCGCGCTATTTGGTATTCATCGAGGTATATCCAGCCCTCCGTCATCCGATTTCTTCACACTCGCTACGTGTATAATGACTATCACACCCGACAAAGATGGTTATTCATTACTCCGTGCGCGATAGAGAACTACGGGTACACTCGAGGATCCTTCGAAAGAATCTCGAGGTGAGCTCGCGTTATCTGAAATTGAAGGAGTTTTATCTGAATGGAAATTACGGTTGCTTCGGTATTCCGCACGCAAAATCGCGCTGTTGTGAGTTTTCGTCGGTATTTTCTTCCTGATTATCAAACGGAAGGCGAGAGCGAGACGAAGGAAATAGCATAGAGCGAGGAGGGGGAGGGTCGGGAGGTGGAAAGAGAGAGTGCGAGAGAGACACGATATTCGTTGCCGCGACTGCTTTCTGGGATCTTCTAACAAACGAACGTCGCGCTGGATGGGAGCCGCTTGTAATTTCTCCCAAAGTCTAAATAATGCAAAGTTTTAATGACTGCGCGCGTCTTGCCGACGGACTCTTGCCTTGCCTCCAGCCATGCTCGAATTTCATTATCTCTCGGTCCTCCTCTTCTTTTTTTCTGTATAAACGTCTTACGAATTCGTTCAAAGAAACGGATTTTCTCTATTTTTTTCCAGCCCCCCTCCCCCTCTCTATAACTTTCGAAAGGCCGGTCTTTTCTATGCTACGTTCATTAAATACTTCATTAAATTTTTTAACGAGCTTGTAACGAAACGTCACGTTATACGTTGCTATAATATGACCCCCTCGCCCTCCCCCTCCTCTTACTCTATCTGTCTTTCGCACCGTTACGAGTTAATTCATTCTGTTTACACAGTGCATTCTTTCCGAATGAGTATATCAAACCTCTTGACTTCGTTACCCAGCCCTCTCCCTTTCTACGTCACGTACAACGTGAAATTTCATTTTGCGTGTATTCATACGAGCGTCATACGAATCCCGTCCATCCCGGACCCCCGTTCGATAAGTCCGATCACGGATTCGGGGCGAAATTCTATTTTTTGGATGCATAAGAAACGCGACTGCCGTTCGATCTTATTGATCCGTTCCGAGACCGACGGATGACTGAGAGACAGAGATAGAGATAGAAAGAGTGTGTGTGTGTGCGAGAGAGAGAGAGAGAGAGAGAGAGAAGGGGAAAAAGGGAGAGAGAGTGAGAGAGCGAAAGAGAGAGAAGGGGAAAAAGGGAGAGAGAGTGAGAGAGCGAAAGAGGCAGTTCAATCGTGTGCTCGAACTCACGGTAAATAGCAAGACTCAGCGAGCGATACATCTACGGCCAGCCACGGAAGATAAAAGCTCTTAAATATTTAGACGCGATCGAAGAGACAGAGAAACAAAGAGGAAGAAAAAGAGGGAGGGAAAAATAGTTTCTTATACAACGACGTTGAAGGAGAAGAGCGAGTAAGTAACGCTAAAAGAGGGTTCCCAGAGAGGTGAGGTCACGGATCAAGCAGCCCACATGCATAATACATTGTATCCCCTCATACACTATAGCTTCCCGACTGGGCATGTTCTCTCATTCCGAACAGAGTCATTACATTCGACATTCGACGCCCGTATCGACTCGTCATTCCGAGAACAGACTTCACAGCATTACGTGTAGAACTTAATTCGAGGTATAAAGTGGAGCCTAACTACTTCTCTCGTTACAAATTGATACAATGAGAATATCTTCTTTCGCGTTAAGGTAGTTGTCTCGCCAAAGCACAAATACTATCATATTTATGAAACTTGGACAATTCTTTTAGAATTTTATTATAAGACTGCTTGTGAAATTTAAAAAGGATTGACCGTATCAAATCAGAGATACATGCAATTAAAGATGATACACCGATACGCATTCTCTATATCTCGCATATAAATTGCCACATTGATTGCTACATCTTCCACACCGAAACTTAGACACGGATGAAAATTTGTATACTTATAGACGAAGATATTACAAAAACATTGGCAGAAAATGAAAATATTCAACCGTCTACTTTGAAAGATATAGCCGATAAAAAATGTACAATTCAACAATACATAGAGACGCACGGAGAGTGTAGGGACGTGTGTGAAGTTGCCACGATCGTGAATGTGAATGTAGCTAGGTAGCGTATGTTTGTTGATGTGACTCAAATTACATTGTGTTAGTGAACTAGTTCATCGTAAAACCGAATATTTTGTAAGCAATTTTATTACATAAAACATTATCATTTCGCGTTTTTAAGAATACAGTGAGTTTTTCCTATAAGTTTGCAATAATTTAGTGTACGCGCAATAAATTAATTTTTCTATTTCAATTTAAGCGAGACAACCACCTTAATAGCAAAAGAGACGAGGTAAAAATAGCGATGCTTTTAAGAGGTGTAATCGGTGTACATTGAAGATATATCCAAACCGTACTCATATAGAACCCCAACAAATATTAGGAGTCCACATAATTTTTCGCCACAGGCCTCGACTAGCGTTATAGTTTATCTTTTTGTTGACACAACAATCTTGAATGATAAATTTGTGTGTCGCGATAATCGTATTGCCATATAAATGCCGGTTCGTGCGCGCGAGTGCCACGGATAGGAGCATTTTGCGTTATACAGAAGCGAGTGCATGCGTGTCATCGTAATTCGCGAGATAAGCGAGGAAACGTTGCGCTTGCGCGGCTATTAATTGTTCAATTTATGCAAGCACAAGTACGAGAAATTTTTTTCAGGTACCTCCGACTCGCCGCGATATCCCATTGACGTTAATAATTAACAATCCGTGCTTTTTATACCGATCGTATCCGTTCAGAGATAAAACGGAAAAACACGTATGCTTTCGCAATAGCGAGAAAGTTACCCGCAGGCAGATTATCTGACAGGTACGGCTACACAGACGCCCGGCCGGACTCGAATTCGTTTATTGCGTGGAATATTACATAGCGTCGGTGCGAGAATTAATAATGAATACCGGCGTGCAGCACGTGAGCTACGAATGATTATCGCGCGTTTACAATGGAAATCGTTCGCGGAATGTCGGTGTAATCGCCGTACGGGGGTACTGGATTAATAAAGTATCCACCCCCCACGCTCTGAATTAAAGCGGAAAATTACACGCTTGAAGCACAAGTATATACTCCACTTCTCTGTATACGAGCGCACGCGTGCGCCCCTTGTTTCACGAGCGCGTAACTCGTGAAACGCGAAAATTACGCTCTCGGCCGAACGCTATTTGTTCGATAGTTCGATAAAAATCCGATTAAAAACGAGATTCCCTGTGTCTGCGCGCGGAAAGTAAAATTTCATCGAATTGAATTTTTTTTTCGCGATTCGAATCCTTTCGTGTTTCAGATTGATTTTTTGTTCGTTTATTTTTTTTTTTGTTATACTCTCTCGAGCTGTAGAAAGGTGTATATTCACGTGTATCAATTATACGCGGCTCATTGTGCCGTGGTAAAGCCCGAGTCCGGAACTTGAGACACGCAATGTTACTGAAAATTCAATGGAACTAACTCCATATAGCTATACCATTTGCTATCGTGCTGAAAACAGTTTTCGAATCGAGTTATCGCAGCTGTGTTTTGTTCATTGCGAAGTCGATAAGAATGAAAATGCACACTGCTTTTTGTCGGAACGCGCGATGCAGTCGAGATCTTTGAATTTTAACAAGTTTGTTTAATACGGAAATAAATATACATGAAAGTTCTTCCTTTGAATTATCAAGAATTGCTTGCTCACGGTAGACCGTGCTAAATTCTCTCACTGCAGGTAAGATAGGTAGAGCAAGAGCGGGTAGCCACAAACGTTCGTGTTATTAAAAAATTAAACATGTTACGTAAACAAAACACTGCTCCGAAGATTTTCTTCTTGTAAAAAGAAAAAATTTGGTTTTCTTCGCACAGCGTGTTCAATTTTTTTAACGACACGAATATCCGACGTTACTCCTTTGCTTTATATCAATTTTTTTTTTCATTTTTATCACCACGGTTATTACAAGAGACAACTTTCTCTTGTTTATTCAAGATTACACGTATACACGTGTATTGCGTAATAAGAGTATGAGAATTCTATTATATTTTTTCACGGATAGTTGTAAATTAGGCCGGACGGAAAAGCGAAGACTAGCTAAAAATTACAACCAGTAACAACGATGACAGAAGCTTACTTGTACGAGGAGGAAGACGAGAGAAGGGCTCTATGTTATTGACCTCGGTGCCGGGGAACAAAGCCCGCTCATTAATCAACAGTGGCGTAGGTTGACGTTACCGTCCCGCGCACTGATGCAATGCAGAGGGCGAACTTCACCGGTCCATTTATTTACCATTAACGGCTCATTAGCGTGCAGGATCTCTGGCTGTCGAACTCGGTGAATACACACGACCGACTCTTTTAAACAATTCTTACGACTCTATCGTGAAACTACTGAGCGTAAAGAACACACGCCCGATAAATAGTTTATTTTTATAATCTCGTAAATGGATAGGATAGATGTACCATTTGTGGCCACTGTACCACTTGTGGCTACTTCGAAATTCATATTGATATAATTAGTATTTGATTCTTACTATAACACGATTTAGTTCATCTCTACGATTTTTAGATATGTTGACATCATTGTGAATATTTCATTATGCTTGTTAAGTAGGTATACTTTCAAAAAATATTAAAAAAACAACCAGAGTCGTAGTGTATCCGAGCAATTTCTTTTATTGTTAGTAAAAATCTTGGAAAAGACGCTGTAAGTGAGTCACTAATAATTATTGAGAATCGTGTTTAACATTCACAGTATTTTTGAAATGCTTCACTAATTTATTATTTAGATCACTTGAAAATTTATCAAAAATGGTGTTATGGCTACTACTGGTACAGCAGGCATTACAGTACAATTTAACTCTTTTTTTTACGATAAAGAGAGTTCGGAAGGTTCATACATTCGGCTACTAATACGTCCAAGTATGATTCATTGATTTTCCTTTATAAAATATTATGATTAAATTGATTTAACTTTTGATCAAAGGCACGAAATTTCTTAAAGTGGCCACAAATGGTACATCTACCTTGTACTTGAATGATTTTTAACACACTTATCGAAAAAGCGATCCTTCGTTTATTTTAGAAAGATAAACAGAGTACACGGAGGGAAAATTATTGTAATAATTACTATGTTAACATTGTAACGCAGGACCAAACTTTCAT
>NCVS01001997.1:0-17898 GCA_003055095.1 Goniozus legneri | reverse complement strand
CAAGCGATATGTGCCGATACTGACACGCTGCCGCATTCGCTCCGTGATTCGCAGATTTCACGAAATTTTAAACGCGAATATCTCGAAAATTATTCATCGGAGCCAAAAAATGAATTAGATCACTTCGGCTTAGAATTTTACGCCCTATTCACTGCCGGAAGATTCAACGAGGTTGCGCTGACACCCTGTATAATCATTATAGCAGAAAAAAATATTAATATAGTTTCTTGCGTGCTTCAAGGGAAGGAAGGCGACAAATGTGAAGTTTGCAACGTAACTTTTTTTGGCTGCAAATTTCACAATGTGAAAATACTGTGATTCTATGGTATACTATACTATTTTTTTCTGTGACATCGAATAACGATTTGGTAGCAATGTCAATATACGATTGATGTTTTCTTCTAAATCAAATTATTGCAATTTTCCAATTAGAATATAATTAAGTATAAAAAAATGTAAAAAGTATTTATTTAACAACTCGAACGAGTATTTATACCAGGAATCTGATGTTATCTTAAAAATTTAGTTATTGGATTCACAATTTTTTGAAATGAATATAACGAATAGGATACATATAGTCACCGGTAACTCTTGTTTCCTTCTCTGATTGCGCAATATGCTCCATTATAAGTAATTTATTGGTCGTCCCAGAATCATCATATTAGATTTTGCGAAATAACTTTTAAATGAATTTCACTCTCTACATCCAATGAACCATCAAAAATGGTTTTTCTAATTCAATTGGCACAATTTAATTACATTCTGAATTATTTTAATTTAGATCTAGATTAATTTTATACTTTATTTAATTAAACTAAGTTTTAACCCTTTTACTAATACGCCAGCGGTTAAAAAATATATACGTATACAAATTAATTCATTTAAAACAAAATGTCACGTATAATATTCTTCCCAAGACAAAAATCGAGACCCTCAATACTAAAGATTGCATGTGCTTGATAATAATATATCGTAGTGAAAGGGTTATAGATAAAATTGAATCAAATTTTGTTTTTATAACTATAAATTGCGTTTGATTGGGTAACAATGAATATTCATAATTCTAAAACAACAACGATTTAGATTTTTAAAAATCATTTTTTCAAAATTATAAGAATTTGTGAATAGTGAAAGCGGAAGCTGTGAATCTGGGACGTACTATATGAAAATTATACATATAATAGCAATGTTGGTATCATTATTATCACTTCATCACTACATCGTCGTATTGTTTGTCGAAGATCCAGAGCACGCTCGAAAAGATTACGCTATAAGGGATCGCTGAAGAGCAATAAACCGAGACGGGCGCCAACGGAGGAGACTCTGCTCGGCGTGGCTTCCTGACATCAGCAACCCGGTTACGTGGAGTACATTCACGTCGACCGGGAGACAACAGTTTAATGCGAAACTAAGGAAAAAACATTTCTGCACTTTTCACCGTCCAGTTTAACCCTTTCACGACCAAGGGAAATATTTTTCCCATCTTCAAAAACCCTTATTTCTTGTTTAATTATTATTAAATCAATATTTTTTTACTGAATGTCAAAGTAAAACGTGTGTCCAAGGTAGCAAATGTGTTTTTGAAGGAATACAAAAAAAAAAATAACTGTCCTACTGTCTTTTTTTTGATTAAAAAAAAAAAAAAATTTTTTCATATTCTCTCATTTTACACCCTCAATAGCTAAAATATTGTATGGGATTGGCATATTTTGTCTTGGAAACCTTATGGTCCTGAAAGGGTTAACATAACACGAGATCGCGATCGTTCGTCTAACGCTATTCTTGTCATTTTTTTTTTACCCTTTTAATTATATCGTTTTTGTAAGACTAGTTTCATCTTGACATTTCATCCGTGATAATTCACTACCATCGAAGTAGCGATTTGTATGAATAAGAGAACAATTCATCGAAGGAACGAGTTTTTCAAGAAATCACGTTCACGATTGTGTTCACATAATACATATTCTCAATATTAGAGGAATATTGTATTAAAAAACATTACAATTTTTTCAGAATGTCTTAAAGTGTCAACAATATCAGTATTATTTTTTTTTTTGGTTATCAACGTTTTGAACAATTTTAGTTTCAAATTTTGTATTATTATCCATAATAATGTCGCAATTCATAAATTAGGAATTTTTTAAGTAGTTCTACTACACAAAATCTAATGACTTGGGTGACTAAAAAAAATTAAGTCGATAAAATTTTTTTATATCTCATTAATAATTTCTCATGATTCCTCAGTAATGAGATAACAATTTTGAAATATTGCGACGAATAATTGTAGCAGATTTGTTGAAAAATACGCTTTGGATGAATTATTTCGAAATCAGTAATCTCCAAATATGAAAATTGTTCTAAACTTATGAAATGAAGAATAAAAGTCAACGCGGGATCTTTCTATGCATACTACCCATTGTAATATTTCAAAATATTAATCAATATTGATACTTACCCAAAATACTTTTGATATTTTTTACCGACATGTAACGTTGCGAGATTCTAGTCATCTCTTGAAAAATTATTTACTGTATGGATCTTTTATGGTCTTTGACGATTTTCCTTCATCTTGATACATAGTTATACTTCTTCTTCTTTATTCTTGTATTGGGCTTTGGGGTTTTTTCATAAAGTCACGTAAAAGTCTCCCTTCAGTCTTCCCATTTACCACTGTTCAGTTTTCTCGGTTTTGCTATTAACGATGCACTCTTTGATCTCAATTGTACTACTAGGACCGAAAGTGACGTGAAAGATTTTCGCGCTTATAGTATGAGAGGAGGATAAAATTTTCCAGTATTGCTCAGGTGAATCGGAAGAGTACTATATCATAGACGCTGTAGTAGGCGTAGCTAGAGGGAGAATAAAGAAAATCGAGAAATCGTATGTTGATTTAATCGCGTAGTTTATAGATTCTAGACTTGCATATAGTATATGATATATGTATAAACATAAATATATTACATATATTTCGTACGTACTACAGTCCGCTCAAGACAATAGACTTTCGGGTTTTGTGATAATTGAAGTTACGGCTAAAAAAAAAGAAAAGAAAAAATGAAATTGTAACTGAAACGACGAAGGAAAGTCACTTATGGTACCTGCACACAGTGTTCCAGTCACTTCGAAGTCACATGTATTAAATTCGTTGTTTTGGGCAGACTCGAGACGTTTATTATGTAATTATATAGCGATCGTTATGAATCTATATTGTCTGTAAAAAAAGAAATTAAAAAAAAAAGACAGAGACAAATTAGGATTGTCAAAAGAATTTCGACGGGCTTCGCAGGCGACTTTCGCAATGGGATTTGATCCGCAGAACTCGATTTTACGTTCGTTCTAGTTTAAAACGCTCAAACGCACGCACCATCCATAGGTCTTCGAATGCACTTACGAGGTTCTTACGTAATGATAGCGAATCACTTGTAAAGTATTTTTTTAATTGTCGAGATAGAACGAACTCGAATATATACTGCCTTTTGTAAAAATAACCGAACTAAGAGACACGAAACGTCGAAAATTAATATCAAAATAGTCGCATGGACTGAGTTGGATGAGCTGGAGCAAGCTTTTCTTGAGCGCTTACTTATTAGTAGGAGCCGTCGAAGTAACAAAAGTACACAGAAAAAAAGGATCACTTGAATCAAGAAATATATACTTGATTCAAGAAAATAATTTCTCCATACTAGTAGAAAATTAAATTCTTGAATTGGGAATTTTTTTCCTTGAAACAAGTATTATCATACTTTAACCAAATCTATTTTGTTTTATCCTAAGATAATTATTTCTCAAATAAAAAAAATTGTTTAAAAATAATAATAGTAAGTAATAGTTTTTTGAATGAAGAATATATTGACTTACTCAAAGACACACGTTCTTGGATCAAGAAATCCACAACTATTGTTTTTAAGATTTATTTCTTCATTCAAGAAAGAGAAAAAGACTTGATATTGGAAAGTATATTTCTTCTGCGTAACTTTCTTAATTCAAGTAATCCTTTTTTTCTGTGTAGAGACAGAGAGAGGAGAGAGGTCGCATGATTATAATAGTTATGCACTGTCATCGAATACAGGTCATAGTGTACATTATAATGTTGTTTGGGGACGAGAAAAGAAAGAAGCTACCCATCAACCCCTAGCAATACTTGAGCACGATTATATACTTTTTGCGTTGCGCGCTATCGATCAAGCCTCTGACATCGATACCGTCTACGTATTCTTATCGAGTGCATTGAATCCCCTTGCATCCAATAACAGAAAGTGTTCTTTCCCTCTTTCAGAATCAATGGATGAATAATTCAATTTTTCATGGATACAAGGCCATATAAAACACTCGTTGATCATTTTTTCCCACCACGTTTTCATTTTACATTGCTAAATGAATTGTGAACAAAAACGAAACAGGGAATTATCGTGGCGTCTGAATTTTACTTTTAGCCTGCTATTGGAAACTGACATATGGTTGTCATTTAGCAAATATATAACTTTCATATTCCTATTTTCATTTATCGAATTTATTATTTAAAATTTTTCACAAGTTAAGAAAATTTCATCTTTCATTTTAGCTTCATATGTATAATTCATTAAATATCAAATATCATTTTTAATACATACAGATTCAAAATAGATGTATGCTAAACAAATTTAATTTTCTACCACGAAATGTCAGTTCCTAATTAGTCAGTTTCTAATCGATGATAGTGAAAATTATCGAGAGAGTAAAATTTGTTGCACCGTATTGTTGTAAAAGGTGATAAACCGTATAAAGTTCGAAGAGTGAAGCGATTTCTTATCTACTTAATTACATTCTAAAAGGAAAGCAGGGATAATGTATTAGTACGAGAGTTTGAGTGCGTGAGTGAGAGAAAGGGTTACGAGAACATTGGCGAAATGAAAGAAAAGGAAAATTTGTAAGTGAGTGTGAAGTTGCTTATATCGAGACCGATTATCGCTTTTCCACACTTTGGTGAGTGTAATTAGGTGTTTCATCGAGTATTACTACAAACACATAATATTACTTCTACTATTAAGAAATATTTATTACTTAACTATTATTACTACTTACGCACCGGACCAGTAGCTGAATCGATTTAGACGATTCATTTTCAAAAGATGAGTCTCGGATAATGATTCTTGAGTCGTTCATTGTACTCATAATTAGTAGCACTCTAATTATATAAGTTGTAGTTGTAATATTCCAAATGAAAACGAATAAATAACAGTAAGAGAATTCATTAAACATAAATAATACATTGTATTGCTGCATGTATACAATACGAGTTTCAATAAAAATGATACTTCTTGTAGAAAATTAGAAAGAAGTTGTGATATCGACATATCAATGCCATTAAAATCTTGAGTGGAGGACGGAGGATAACAGGGTCTCCTAGAATAAGTGACCAAACACATACGGGGAGGCTGAGGAGCTCAACCTGAACCAGAAATTTTTTTTTTTTAATTCATCGGATGCTCTGTTTGAAAAGTTATAAAAGATTGAAATTTAAACTGTTTAGCCAATCAGGTAAGGCCTATGCGATTAGTTCAAATCATTTCTCTTTTCGATAACGATTAGAGTGATTCGCTGCAACTTTATATTTTTTTTACTGTTTTCTTTTATTTTTATTTTTATTTTTCTTTATACCTTTTTTTTCTTTTTAATACGATCGGATTGAAGATAGCGCAGAGTCATCAAGTCGCATGGTGCAATATTTTTTGCAATACATTCTGTAGTCATTTTTGCAGTACATTTGGCATTACGTTCTGTGGTACACTATGTATTATTTTTTTAAATAGATCTTGCAGATTTTAATTATTATCATCTTTGTTTTCTTTGAGTGTGCACGGTGCTTGCTGCATTTCGGGTTTGAAGTACAAGTAAGGCAACGCTCAATTGTTAGAAACATTGAAATCGTTCTACAAAATACAAAATAATATTATTAATATTATTCATTGGACGCGAGAGAGAGGAAGAGGAAGAGAGAGAAAGTGAATTCTGTCACTGGAGCGATTCGTTTCTGATTCTGCTTTTATTTATATTGTATTATTTTATATTATGTTATATTATATTATTATTATTTAAAATTAATTTATTTATAATTTTATTTATATTAATGCCACATCTACCATTTGAAGGGAAGAATTCACCGTGTAAGAGAAGACTCAAAAAAAAAGATAATAAAAATTCCTACTAATATCGTTACAATAATTAGGGATATTATACCGAAACGAGAGTCAGAGAGAATAGAGAGGGAGACACAAAACAGAAACACCAGAGCGGACAGCTTTTCAATGGAAATCATGTTCTAAAATATCATTATTAAAAAAAGTATAACTATTCCGGGTAATACGGGGTTAGTCTAAATCGTTCAGCCTACATTGAATGTTAGTTGCGACGTTGTCAGCTCAAGAGGCTCGCGTAAGCAATTCTATTTTTCTTTACACAGAATGTAGGGGTGAATCTCCACGTTCTAGACAGGGCCGAATTAGCTTGTTTCGGGCCCTAGACATTCCCCTTTTTCCTTGTTACACTCAGGAAGTTGAACATATCGTATACAAAAAAATTTTCCACTTCCACTAAAAATTTTATTTGTCAGGAACAAAATAAATAATATATTTATGAATTTGAGAAATTAACATTCATCAATATAAAAAATGTTCACAAATGAACCCTTCATTTTGAAAGTAACCTAAGTCCATTTTCCCCAAAAAATTATTTTTTATCTTGATAGTTTCATTTTTACACGATTAATGCAAATCTTTTATTATCTCGATTTTTTTGAAGAATGGACTTAGGCCACTATCAAAATGAACGGCTCAAATATAAAATATTACATCAAAGGTAAAATATGAAAAACAACCTTTTTTCAAAATTGTTTGCTTCTTGCACTTAAGCTCAGCTAAATTATCAATCATCCCGTCATAAAAGATATTACCTGATACATTGTGTTCAATACACAAGAGCGCTAAAGAACTTAGTTTTTGCTGGCTGAGTAAGTTTCGCAAATAAATTTTCATTCGTTTCAAAACAGAGAATGACGTTACCCTATTTGAGAGGAAATCTTTTAAGTATTTGAGTCAGATTGCGTTTGCTTAAAATATTTACACGATAATTATAACATGACGAAGAACATGAACAATAACGATTATTAAATATACTATTAACATTGCACTAATTCGCATATGGATCTAACATTTCGTTTAAAAATTTTTTAAGTGTTTTTTGGAGTGATAACTCTGATATTATCGTCACTACCGGGATGTGTGTCGATGATTCAGCCCAACGGCCATTTCATACAGAATAAATTACTTTCGATTAGAATGACAACAGCTCCGGATTGCAAATTGACTCCTGAATCAAACCATTTCTGTCGGTTTTATAATTCGTTCAAATATTCAAGATGTCATCGGCTCCAGAAGTCTTATCGCACTTTGACTGTAAGTTGCCAGGACGATAGTCGATTTTCAGGAGCCAGAAGAAAATTCTTCGGAGTTAACGCAAGAGGGTCATTAGAATCAACTCCGTTTTTAGCTCTTCAAGAGTGAAGAGACGATCGCTCTAATAATTCGTTCAAAGTGATGTTTAAAGGACTTGATTGCTTCCCAAATATCTCCAAAATGAGTAGATAAAGAGGGATTAAAACGCTAAATGATTTTTTTGATAATCGTGAAATTATTGACTTCATCGGAATTCAGTAAAACATTCAATTAATCATTCAATTGGTGCAATTGATTATTTGCACCAATGAAATTAGAATCAACGATCGTTGTTGATCGTTGAATCGTTTTTCGCTTTTGAATACATCGCGTTGAATCATGCGTGTAATTTTTTATTTGGTTGATCTTAGTAGTTAAACTAGGCAGGTTTTGAACCATAAACAATTGCTACTGTATTATAAACAAATATGCTATAGTACAAGACTATTACATAAACAATTGCTTCTAAAACATGCTATATTACAAGACCGTTACATAAACAATCGTTTCTAAAACGTGAACAAACACGCTATAGTACGAGCATTTTAAAAACAGTTTTTTTTAATTCTTGTCCTATAGTGTGTAATGTGGGTAAAACAGTTTTTAAAATTTTCGTACTATAGCGTGTTTGTTTACGTTTAACCTTTAGAGACCGGGAGCGGTCGAAATATCGACCAGTTTGATTTTTTCCTGTATCTTCTCAATTTCATAGTATTATTATGATCCACAATAATAATCATAGCGGAAAATGATGTTTGGAGCAGTAGCGAGTCTGAGCCCGAAGTAACTTACATTCGAAAAATTTAGAATATTCGAATGTTCATTTTATTTTTTATCATCTTCAAAAGCAATGATTGGCAAATTTCGAATATCATTATGAATTTCCATATTACGAACAGTATAATATCCTCCTCTATCCATTTTGAGTCAAATATATTCATTTCAACCATAAAAAAAATTTTTCGAAATTTTCGTATACCTTAGCGCCGGGACTGGTCGATATATCGACCACCTACGAGGTCGGCGATACAATGGGTCATATTGGATACATATATAACAAAATTTTGCATAAAAAAAGAGGTCGATTACCGAGGAAAATTTCCCGGACTCTAAAGGTTAAGAAGCGATTGTTTATGTAAAAATCTTGTAATATAGCATATTTGTTTATAATACAGTAGGAATTGTTTATGTGATAGTCTTGTACTATAGCATGTTTGTTTATAATATAGTAGCAATTGTTTTTGGTCCAATACCTGCCTAGTTTAACTACCGATCTAAACTCTTAAACCGTTATCGACCCTTCACATATATTTGATAGCAGAAAACGAATACGATATGAGATAACTCAAATCATCCTGAAGTACAATGAAAATCTAGACAATAATTCATCATAATTTGTTCGAATAAGAAAACATACATGGCTTTTATGCCCCGCAGTTCATTTGCCCGAAGTTCGAGTTGAATTCAATTAGGAATTTAATTAGGAAACTGATAAATAAAACTATAAACTATGATTATTTTTTATTCGTTTTATTTTCATTTTTTTCCCCCGGAAAAGAATATAATTTTATTCATAAAAATTGCTCACGTTTTATCATTGTTTGTACTTGCGTTTATTTTTTCTTCATTTCCTTTTGTTTTTCTGCAGAGCAGCCGGACGAGCTCTTTTTAATCCTTGAGCTTCTCCAGGGTTTTATTTTTTTACAGAGCCTCGAATGTTGACTCCGCAGTTATTTCATTTCGTTCTTCAGCTCTGTGAAAAACCAAAGAAAATGATTCATTATGATTATTAATAAAATAAAAACTACTGTGGAATATCTATGAGACTTACGTTCCAATTGAACTCGTCCAGCTTGATCTGCGACAGTACCCACTATTGGAGCAGTGGCTACTGCTGTAGTATCCTCGAAGGGGATTTCAAAAATTTCACCTAAATTTTATGAAAAAGGATATATTTATTAATAATGGAAATTACGAAGAGAAAAAAATATACCTACATCGTCAGCCATCACTGAGTTCACTGTTCGAATTCGAATGACACAATTTGGAAATGAGCGCGTAACTTGAATGATACAAAACGAAAACCGATCGGGCTGGAATTGGCCTGCACATTTTTGCAAATTCGGTGGTGCCATCTCATGGTAATTCACGTGATCGCCCTGTATATTTGCACGAATATAAATGTATGTGTCTGAAATCTGTGAATGATTGTGAGTGTATGCGCGTCTTTACTGTTTTGTTTTCGTTCCCTAAGGTATATTTTGTTTTTTTTTAGTTACTTTCATAATATTATCTGAGATAAGGAATGTGTATGGGAATGGTTGAATGATGATGAAATCTATTTTAATATATAATATATTTATTTCGCCTTTTACACCCCTTCAATTATTTTTACATATTATTTTCTGCGTGATCTCCTTGTTGCTGTAACAAACAATCAAGTCATTAATTTTACGTGATTGAAATTTTCAACAGATTATTATAATTAAATTATGAAACTTACGTCGCCAGTTGCGTTTATATGGTTCTGAAAGATAATGAAACAATTAAATTAGCTTTATTACCAATGGAAATTAATTTTTTAATACTTACGTTCATCTGAAGAACCGGCACGGATTGTTGACACATTGAACGCGTTGTTGACAGCGCCTCCCATAGGCGCTGCAGCAGGACCTTGATCTGGTCCTTCCTAGTTACCGTTTTGTCCTTTTCCTGCTGCAGCAGGGTTTCGGTCTCGCGAATCTTTTGCTGCAGCAGGAACGGATTCATCTCTCGCTGATCTAAAATTGAAAAAAGAACAGTTAATAACGTCCCAAAAAATATTCATAATAACGTTGATACTCACCAAAACAATATAGGGGGACAAATACACCTGCCCCCTCGACAACACTGGGCCCTGGCCTCTGCTGCTGTTGTTGCTGCTGTAGCAGCTGTTGCAGTTGTTGTTGTAGCTGCTGCTGCTGCTGCTGCTGCTCTAGCAGCTGTCCCAGTTGTTCCAGTTGCTGCAGATGTTGTTGTAGCTGCTGCTTTTTCTGTAGCAGCTGTTGCAGTTGCTGCAGCTGCTTTTGTTTTTCTAATTGATTCTGAAACTAAAAAGCACAGTTAGAATTCGTAAAATCAGAAACGAGGATTTTTACTTACATTTCCCATAGCTATGTTGTTTCTTCTGAAGACGATTTGAAACTGACGAATTTTCTCCCCTTCACTTATTCCAACAATCGATCGATAATAATCGAAATATTCATGCGACACACGATGGTAAAATCGTTAAATATCACTTCCTTATCGACCTAGACAAAATTTATAATTTTCATGTTATGGTAAAATATTGAAAAAAATTCTCAAATCTCAATGAAATAACAACTTCTGGGGTATTATTGAAAACTGCAAGATAAATGTAAATTATTGGTGAAAACTTCAGTCCTCTAGGAGGTTTCTGCAAAAAGTGATAGCCATTTCAAATTTTATGCAAATTAGGGGACCGAATACCTTAAAAAACAAGTTTATGCTTAAAATTTCCTCAATTCTTAATGAAAGTAGCTTTATTCAATATTAAATTGAAGGGGATTCCAATACGGATCCAATGATGTATGTGATGTGGGTCAAAATCTTTCCTGAAATATTTTTATGTTTGATAATTTGATTGAAATTTTGCAAATTTTGCATGCAAGGTTGCAGACCCAACTTCCTCAATTCTCAATGAATTATCAACATCTGGGGTATCATTTTCAAACCAGAATAAATAGTGATCATTAACGAAAATTTCAGCATTATAGTCCTTTCGTGCATAAAGTTTGAGCCATTTAAAATTTTAGGTACATTAGGGGACCAATAACTGGAAAAACCGGGTTTTTCCACTTTCTCAATCGAGCTACACAGGGTGATTGGATGACTTACTATCGGTTTGCACCACTGGGTGGCTAGCGGTGTCTCGAATTCAGTGGTAAAAATTTTTTTAAAATCTATTGTCTACTTTTTGAAATATTGCAAAAAATGTGCAGGCCAATCGTAAGAGAGAATTTGAAAAAATTCGCTATAATCGAGTAGTATTTGTTAAGATAACCGAGACTCAGAACGAGACTACGATCGAGACTCCGAAACGCGGAATAGGCGTCTCTCGATACGAAAAAAGCTTGCATCTGGACCATTCCAGCCTGATTGTTTTGAAACTTGATATATGATATTTTAGAAGTTGTTATTTAATTGAGATTTGAGGTTTTCTTCCAATATTTGCATGCAAGAATTGCAAAATTTCAATCAGATTATCGAACATATAAATATTACTGGACGGATTGTAACCCACTTCACATTCATCTTTGAATCCGTCTTGGAATCCGCTTTAAGGTAGTTGTCGTACAAAATCGATTTCTATAGATTTTTCTCAAATTTTGACTGTAGTATCATTTTATCGATATTTATTCGTAAAAAAAATTTCCGAACATTTGACCGTCTAGATTGCGAGATAATTGCATATGAAATCGCAAACTTTTACATGGGCAACATAGGCAAGGGATATCAAAGTTGCGCGTTTCTTGTTTATTTGTCTAAACGTTTCTTCATTATTTTTTGAAAAACTACTATATGATAAAATGATACTTCAAGATCACGTATGTGCAATATGAAAAAGATTGACCGCACCGTTTGATTTTGATGACGATTTGAACATTGCGAAGCGCGCTGAAATTTCGAAAATAACAATGTACGATTCACTCACTGATTATGACTTTCTGTGTGTCGCGCATTTTTTTTCAAAAAGCGCTTCGTGTGTGAGCGCTCGACATACAGTCCAAATCAAAAGTTTTGATGCTTCTTTTGTTTGTGTACCGTACACATATGAGTGAATATAATACACGAAATCGGATATTTTTGGAATTGATTGTAACCCGACAACTACCTTAATTTAATATAAAATAAAGCTACTTTCAAAGAATTGAGAAAATTTTAGGCATAAACTTGTTTTTCAAGTTATCGGTCCCCTAATCAGGGGTATGGCACTCTGAACCCCCACTATACCCAATTCTGTCCGTGTGTTCGGAATAACCGGGCAAACACACACACACAAGTTATCGAACAAGAATATTTATTTGAGCAGGCATTAGAAAACCCACGTCTCAGGCCGGGAAAAAGCCATGGCTCAGATAATTAGTTCTACAAACACAATTACAAATACAATTAAATAATTACAAAATTGCAACAGAATCCATCCGCACTCTTAAGCCGTCGCAAGGCGTCTATACTTGTCCTTTCATGCACACCGATCCCCAGCCCTCTCTTCGGTGATCTTACGCTGGGAATCCCCGCGTAGCAGAGCGTGCTACGGCTACGAAAAATAGCGCCAACACCATGCTTTGCGGTTTGCTAGAGCGACCTAATGGCATGCAAATTTTTCGTTCCTTTGGCAGCGCTGCAAATAATAATAATAATAAAAAAAAAAATGACGCTATGCTCACGTTAGCCGAGCTATTTTCACTGTGATCGTAGTCATCGTAGTTATCACGACATTTGAATTATTTTGTGATTTTTTTGCTTTAAATACCTAATAGTGAATATAAATTAGTGGATTATTATGCCGACTTGTACTGTGCATAATCGTGCCCACAATCATAAAACGAGCTCTTGCAGTCATCATCGATTTGCGTCGTCGTCATAAAAAATAAATTATGTTGACTAATCCCACGCAGCACAAAACGTCTCACATGTAACGTGAAGAGCTCGGTAATATCTTCAGAACATTACAGAATAGATATTGAATTTAAAATCTTACTACGATATTTTGACAATATTTTCAATTGATATATTGTACTAAATGTCCTGGAAACCTCTTTTGAATATCACAAACGATATATTTCAGTTGAGATATTCTGCAATATTTCGCCAATATTTACATTGAATTGTTTCATGTAGCATTCATTTAAAATATCTGAAAAATATTTCTGAATATTACAGAACACATATGACGTTTGAAATGTTATGTAATATTTTAACAATATTTTAACTAAAATATTTCATAGAGTACTTGCATAGAATATTTGTATAACATCTTCGAAAAGCGCGCCAAATACATGTTTCGTTCAAGATATTTAATAATATTTCAACAATGCAATTTACGTAAAAACAGCGAACCCAGATACCTTGAAGAAAGCTCAAGAATTAGCCTTAGAAACGGAACGCGAAGAAAAAGAATGTTATGCAGTACTAAAAAACGACTCTCGTAGAAATTATCTTCAATTAGAAAAAAATAAATCGACAGAAAAACCCAAACCTACTTACAAAAAGGTTCAAGAGGAAACAGAAAATAAATATGCATGTCATAATTGCAGAAGTAAAGAGCATTTTTATAAAGACTGTCCGAAGAAAAATCGAAATTTTCAATCAAAACCATTACCGAATGTTCCTCCGAACGAAAACACAAAACTTTTAGATTCGCAGATAGTAGAAGAAATCCAGGAGCAAGATTCAGAATCCTAGTGGACGGTAGAGTCGACCGAGAGCCATATCAGCTCTTAGCTGATACGGGAGCATCATGTAACGTGATGAAACACAGCTGCACTATTGGGTTACCGGTAAGAAGAAATCGAAGCAGACTCGTAGGCATAAATAACGAGCCCGTAATATGCGAAAAAGAATGCAAAATTAATCTAAATGGAATAGAACACATATTCACCGTCGTTCCAGATAACTTTCCATTAGAAGAAGACGGCATTACTGGAAGACCATTCTTGAAAAAAGAAAACGCTATTATTTCAGTAAAGGAAAAGAAAATTATTTTTAAACGCGATAATTTCGAAAACAAAATTAATAAAATTACATCACTATTCGGATATACTATTGAGAGATCAAATTTGTTAAAATCTAATACTCGATTTAATTACATTCTAGATAGGAAGCAATACGAGGAGATATGGAGCATAATAGACTCATATCAAGACGTATTTTATTTACCAGGTGACTCATTACCATGCATGACTTCAACGAAGCACTCGATCGAGACTACTGACGAGGTCTCTATCAATGTAAAACAATACCGCTACCCTCGTGCCCACCAGGAGGAGATTACTCGACAAACTGAAGAAATGCTAGATAAAAAAATTATCCAGCACTCAAATTCGGCATATAATTCCCCATTCTGGGTCGTAAATAAAAAACCGGACGCAAGCAAGAAAACCGAACAAATGAAGAGTTGTAGTTGATTTCAGGAAACTAAACGAGAAAACGAAACCTGACGCATACCCAATACCGAATATTGAAGAAATATTCGATCAACTAGGCAAATCGAGATACTTTTCGGCATTCGATCTTGCCGCAGGGTTTCACCAAATACCAATGGATCCGAAGCATAGAGAGAAAACTGCTTTCAGTATCACTCAAGGTCATTTTGAGTTCCTCAGGATGCCATTTGGTCTTCGCAACACACCAGCAACATTTCAACGCACAATGGACCGTGCACTGAATGGTCTGATTGGTCGCGTATGTTTCGTCTATCTTGATGACGTAGTCACCTATGGCCAAATGCTCCAGGAACACAACGCGCTATTCCCGCAGAACAGGCCGCTGCGCCATAAGTGTGCACTTGCGTTACGTTTAATACCACTTGCTTTTTAATTTCAGAGTGTAAAGGCAATCCTAAAGAAATGCTACGACAAACGCAGTAATCATAGTTATCGTACGTTCGATATAAACACCTCTGTTATTATGACTAGAGTCACTGTCCATATGTAGCGAGTATTTGCCACTGGGTGACTATAGTCACCGCCCGTAGCGAAAGGGTTAAATTGCAACCTAACAAATGTGAGTATCTAAAACCAGAATTGCAATACTTAGGCCATATTATTACGAAAGATGGCATAAAGCCAAATCCGGAAAAGTGCATTGCCGTGAAGAATTTTCCAAAACCGAAGGACCAGAAGGGTATTAAACAATTTTTAGGTTTCGCTGGTTACTATAGAAAATTCATCCAAAATTTTAGCAAAATTACGAAACCTCTTTCTGACCTCCTAAGGAAAGATACGAAATTACTGGTCACATTTGGACCAGAAGCTGAACGAGCCTTCGAAATATTGAAACAAGAATTATGTAAGGAACCTGTGCTAAGGTATCCTGATTTCATAGCATAGCATAGAAAAAAAATTGAGGAACTAAAATATTTACTAATCGGAGAAGAAATCAACGAAATTCATGTTGATCACGAAGCATCAATACAAGTAACGGGTTTTAGTGAGAAAAGTATCGAGAAAATTTGGAAAAGTAATTTTTCATGACTTTGTAAAATATTTTGGTTTACCCTCTAATATACTAACGAATACAGGTAGTAATTTCACTAGCGAATCAATGAAAGCATTTGAAAAATTTGGGGGAATAAAACATATTACAACTACTGCTTTTTATCCGCAAAGCAATGGTAGCTTAGAAAGAAGTCACCAAGTATTAAAAGAATTTCTGAAACGAAAACGCCAATGATTGGGACGAAAAAATTGACTTTGCTATAATGTTCTATAATACTTCTAAACATGAATCCACAGAGTATAGTCCTTGCGAATTAGTTTTTGGACAACAAGCAAGATTACCTTCTTAATTTAGTAATAATCGAAATAAGACATTTGATGAATTCGTGATAGAGTTAGAAAACAAAATTGAACAATCCATGGAGAAGGCAAAAATTTCTTTAGTAAACGCGAAAGTTAAATCTAAACAAAGATACGATAAATTTTTAAATCCTCAAAATTTCAAACCAGGTGATTTAATTTGGCTAAAAAAGGAGAGTATCTATTTCTAATAAAAAGACAAATGTTTTAAATGTCCCATTTGAGAGTCCATATCTAATAGTAGACAAAGTTTCCGACGTTAATTATAAAATAAATAAAAAAGGAAAAGAAATCGTTGTGCATGCGAACAGACTAAAATTTGCTAATATTAACTTTTTGCAGGATGACTCTGATTCTGATTGATAATGTTGCCAATTCATAGAAAACCTACGACTTTACGGAATTCTAAAAATTACCAAACCTATATCTGGAAAATTTTGGGAGCGTACGATTCTTTCATGAGACTTGGAAAATAATTAACTTCATTGATTTGGACGAACTATCGAAACAATAGCTCCAAATCCGAGTCATAAGAGACCACATGGTACTGGGTGAAGTACATTGGTTACATAGTCATAGGAATAATCTTATTTTATATAGCATCTAAGTTAAACATTTTTTAAATGTTTTGGATTTTGCATAACTAAATCATATTCATTTGTATTTAATTATTGCTTTAATACTAAAATACAGTTGTGACGGGAAACGCTTCGTTGACGAATCGAATGAATGTGATCAGCACACCTGCAATAGAACCGACGAGACGTCGATCAAATGTAAAAAAAAAAAGGGACATTCAAAGGAAGAATCATATCCTCTTTCGGAATTTTCAGGGATTGAAAATTCTTAAAATCAAAGTAGAATTTTCAGTCTAATCAGGGGGGTGTTATGCATGGTGGTAATATTCTTCGAATGTCAACCGGGCGTCACTTCATTGGTTCTCGAGATATCGAGAAAACTCCAAAAAACCATAAAAAACGAATTTACTCAAAAAGTATTAATTTTACAAAAAAAATGATAGAATTCTTTTTTATAGAGCTTGTAAAAACAAAAATTTTGACGCCAATAACAACTTTCTATCTCCAACGGTTCTCGAGATATTAAAAAAAAAACACTTTTTGGGGGTGAACTTTGGGGGGCTGTGGGGGGTGAACAGTTGATTTCCGCCAAAAATCCCTTGGGGGATCTTCATATGTTGCCAAAAACTACCTTTGTGCAAAATTTCATCACAAAACTCGTAGCTATGCTTTCGGAACTTTATCCGACCTCTAGGTATTCTTTTAGTCGATCACGTTAGTTCGTCGCTATTGTTGGCGATCATTGTTGGAAACTTTTATCAGAGAAAAACTCAATGCGTGGGGTTTACAAAACTACATTAAAATTTTCGAAGGTGAGTAAAATTTAAAAAATTTTTTCATTAAATATAATTTATTTTATAGATTATAATAAAAATTTCGATAATTACGTCTATAGTAGGAATACGGGGATATTATAATTTGTTTTGATAGTTTTTCGAATAATTATTGTAATATGTATGTAATATTCATGATGCTTAACGTAGTAGTTGTTTAATTATTCTTTATAATGTCGTAGATAACGAAATTGATAAAAATCTTTTTCTAACTATACCAGCGGAGGCTATCGCCGAAATGATACCAAAAGTCGGTCACCGTTATAAATTTTTAACAAAACGAAATGAATACTTAGCTTCCCAACAAAAATTACCGGTAATAAATAGTGTCGTTTTACAATCAACCTCAGCCTTCTTAATTAATATAGTATTTACAATACAGGGTGTTTCAGACGGTGCGGATCAAAATAGCACCATCGGATAGAGCGCGAAAAAA
>NCVS01001995.1:0-70098 GCA_003055095.1 Goniozus legneri | reverse complement strand
ATTTTTATTCGAACTAATCACATAGAACATATTCACTAACTGGTAGACAATGCTAACATGTAGATCTCGTAAGTTTTATAAATTAAAGTTATTTCTCCGAACCACTTACAGTGGTCCCTCTCATATCAAGACTGCTTAGAACTGATATTATAATACAAAGTAATATGAATTTAAATGAAGCCACGCCTCAATTCAGAAGCGTAATCTCCATACGTTTTGCCCTATGTCATACATTTCGTAAAAAAAAGACCAAATGGAAACAGAAAAAAACGGTTGATTGAGTAACTTTATAGCATATTTTATATTCAACAAAATGTCCATTTTACAGATAATTCTAATGAAAGACTTTTTATTTTGCACAAGATTAACAAATCTGGGCCTTTAATTTCGGTCCTGGTTTTCCAACACTCTAACTTGAAAGAGGGGGTAGCGTTTGATGCGAATCGGAGAAGAAATCCTGGTACAAAAGACATCTGTGTATTGCATTTAGTGTTAGTCCTACATTGCGTTATTTGATCTCTCTCTCTCTCTCAGCTTGAAGTTCAAATGCGAATCTACAAACGAAATACTGTCTACATCTACATGAGCTCGAGATACCATATCGAATGTTTTAGAACATCTAAATAAAAAATGCTTACGCGAAAATAGGCATAAAAATATGTTTACATTGCTATATGCTTATATTATATTAATTATGTTTTATTTGCATATCTAACTTTTTTACTCGATTTTAAAATAACGCGGTTCTCTGTTATGCTTTTTTCATTCATTTTTTGATTGAGCACAAATCCTAAACAAAACTTTTTTTAATTCTACCTTTGTTTTGTATTAAAGTATTAGTTTGTAGAATTCGATAAATCTTTTCAAGGATTGTAAAAGTAGATTAGAGTTGTAAGAATTCAGTGGGGTTTTTTCTTTAATTAGATTGTTTTTATATGCACAATGAATGAAATGAATTATTTCGGAATATAATAAATGATAAGGAGATGGAAGATTTAAAATTTATTTTATTTATCTTTTAGTGCGTTAAATTTAGGTACAATACTATATTTTGATTTTTACAGTGATGTACAATAATATTATATTACTCTTATCAATTTAATTGTGGCCCTAATTATATTGTACTTTGTTTGAAGTTGGTACTACTGTACCTTTATCACATCGTCCACGTAACTCTAAATAATGATAATATTTAATTAACGTGAATGATAATGAAATGGTTTATCTTTTCATGTAGGCCATGAGTACTTTTATTGTTCTTAAATGACACTTGAGCCGTACCGCACAATTTTCTCAATGCACTTCATTTGTTCTTCTCGTGAAAAAATATTACATGATATATTGAAAGAGGAAAGCGGAAGGTGTCCTAACGGGTATCAATCTTTGATCGCCACCCTGTTCCACAATGACGTAATAATCTCTACCGTTGATATTATGCGTTCGGCCCATCGGTATCGTAACCGGTGATCTGTTGAAATTTTGATAAAGAGATGGCGGGCTCTTCTTCATCATCACCGTCAAATTGCTTCGAGTTCTGGGTCCCTCCTCGATCGGGATCGTTGGCGTTGCAATCTGTGTTCGACAGCACGAGTTTTTCTTCGATATCCGGTACAGTATTAACTCTATTGAGAAAACAAGGACTGCGATACCGAAACCGAAACCCACGACGATGTAAGTTAAACTCAAATCGGCATTTCGCAGTTGCCTCTCTGTTGACCGAAGATCGACCGGACAAACTTCCGCCATCGGTAGACTCTCGCGTTTTACTTTCTGCACTACTCCACTCTCCGTTAGAGCTAATAGCCTAAAATACACGATACGTTATGAGGACTGATACAATTTTTTTTAAAGACGAGCTCCAAAATGAACAACAGCATTTTATACTATTTGAAAAATGTTATAATTTAAAAACTATCGATGCTAGAAAGGAAATATTATTCTTATCTGAGATCTCAAATAAGGAATTTATATATTCAAGGTTCACGAGTTTAAAACCTGAAAAAAAAACTGTATGTATATCATATACTGTAATGTATATTATCTACATTGTGACGTTATTTATGATAATTCTTCTCCGCAGGTAATGGTTTTAAAAAATTATAAAATTCCTGTAAACATTATAAAATATTGGTTTCATAGATCAAGAGTTCTTTTGGAGCTGCCTCAAAAATTAATAACTGTAATCTTAACTGTTTGTTTACTGCTTTGGCGATAGTTGAGTTCAATGGAAATGCGAATGCTTGGTTTGTTATTAAAATCCCATTTGATATCATAACGTAATTGCACCGTTTCGACTCATCTACTTGCTGGCGTGTCTTGTTTTCATAGTCTTCAAATAACAAGGTTTTGAAGTAATGCGATTCTCCAATAAAAATTTTATCTAGGGAAAAATAAATACAATATATATTTTATATTTTTAAACGTTCTGCATTGACTGTATTGAATGCTCACTTTGATCGATTGCTTTCAGTATCAACTGCCCAGGATTATGATAATCGTATATATAATAATAATTCGTTTTCTTCAAGAGAGTAAGCTCATTTTCATTTTCCTACAAAATATTGAATATTATTTATATATATTTATATTTCCAAAGAAATATTAAGGTAAAAGAAAAGTGAATTTTTCGAAGGACTCACTTGAGAAAGAAGGAATTCAACAGTGCGACCAGAAAACGCTACCCATGTATACTTATGCTGAATGACATCTTTAATACTGGAAATTGGCAGCGTGAACTGAGGTTTCGTCAAAAACGCAGTAAGATTTGCCGTATAAAAAGAGGTGAGAATAGTAATGAATATCCACCAGGTGGCAAATAGCAATCGTGTGGAATCTGATAATGCAGTAGATATAAATGAAAACAAATATATGTACATATAACACGAGAAACTTTCAGATAAGGAAAAAATTATACCCGAAGATGCTGAGAAAGTAGCGCCTTGTTTAAGCAAAGCGCCATACACAAACCAAACGCATCTTTGCATACTATATTTTTCCGATTCCCTATCCTTCCAAAGTTTCCCCCTGAAAAATAAGCAACATAGTACTTCGATCGACATAATAATGATGTTCTAATATACTTAGTAAAGAAATTGTCAATTTTTTCTCGAAACCACTGATTTAAGATCAGAAAATACATTCTATTTTATAAGTAAAAGCTTAGGAAAATTTGTTGAAATGTTTACCTTAACAAAACAAAAAAGTATATCAACGGACCCATCACTAAAACCGAACATAAAACGAGGAGCCAGACCATTTGATCGAATGGAGCTAGTAAACCAGATCCACTAGCAGACTCCCTTGGCCTTTTCATCAAAATAGTAATAACAATTTCGTCCAACTCGATACTGAACGTACAATTGTTACGTAATTCGGGTAAGACTGGCAGGAAAGCAGCTGCCATGTGCACTTCCTGTGAAAAAATGCAATTTAATATACGAAAATAGTTAAATTGGTTTTTCATATCAACTAAAAAAATTAATCACTTTGCATTTTAAAACCACTAATTATTTAAATATAATAATGACTTTTTTCAAAGCAGAACATTGTTATCGGTGTTGTTAATTAATCGATTAATTAATATCAAAGAAATAAAATTGATTCTGAATTTAAATTTGAATTTACAAAGGTATGCTATACCTTTCTATACAGTTGGCCCAATATTCCCCTCTCTTCATTTCCTAAAATCTGTTCTTTCGGTGGAACGACGGTGTATGTGAAATTTAACTTGCCGCTGATCAATTTGAGAATGTCAAAAGCGTAGCCTTTGCCGGAATATGTCCCATTCACAATTTCCACGCCGGAAAAGGGCATATCCTGTAATATTACAGTTCTTTACCAATTTTCTGGTTGCCAAGAAAATTTCTTTTCCAAATTGATTTTATACAAAGTACCCAGGTACATTTATGTCAATTTGGAAACCTTGAATTCAGTTTTACATTTTTCTATCTCAAGTGGGTTACCTCGTGAGAAAAATCGTAACTGAAATCTCGCTAAATTGCGATAAACGATCCCTTGTGTAACGAACAATTCGCGTAAACATTATATCGATTGGAAAAAAAGATGGAAGAGAATCACCCTTTCCAAGTATTTGACACACATATGTCGGAATTACTCAAGGACGAGTCATTCGATATCCCGAGTGTCACTTTTAGCTTGTGTGTCTGGACTTTCTCGTACGAAAATTTTTTCGATTTCATAAGAATTCGTACTTTGATTACCGAAACTATAGCAGCAAAAATATTTAACGAAAGATAGTATATACAAATCAAGTTCATAACTGCTTATTATTTAATTTTAGTTATGATTATTGTCACTAATTCCCGAAACTGTAAAATTACAATATTCACGCGTAGTTGAACTCTTTCTTGATTAATAAAAGTCATAAAAATAAAGTAAACGGTAGAACAAATTTTTATGAATGTACGCAGTTAAGAAGAATAGTGTGAGAGTATAAATTTCTCTGTTATAATCAAAATGGACGATCAAAAATGACGTATAACTGAAAATTTATTAGACAACGTGTTATAAGACATCTCGTTCGATAAATATTCGAGTACGCTAGAATAGCGTTCAAAGTTATTTCAAAAGTCTGCCGTAAACCCATCAGCCAGTGGAAGAGTAGTAAAATAAGCACGACGATGCCGACCACGCGAGGTACAAGGATCGCTACCCAACTATCGCAATTTCGCTTCAATTTTCAATTTGTATTTCGAAAAATAATAATATCACGATCATCGAAGAATCTGTTTTCCTGCGATGCGTGCATTAAAAATTAATACTCTCGTGCGCCCAGACTGTCAACTCGATCATTGAATTGATAAGTCATAGGCGCACGTGAAGCGTTAAACGACGACTTGGACTAACTTCCAGTGTTGTCACGATTAACTCCGTCGGAAAATCCGGATCTTCTTGCTCATCCATTGCCGCGTTCTCTAAAACACCGCAAAAATAAATAATAAATTAAATTACACGACGATCGCAGTCAACTATCGTTTGACATTACGTTTAACAAATTGCAAGAACAGTTATCACTCTCAAGTGGCTGTATCTCAGCTAAAAATGATCAAATTTAATCGGTGAAGCGATTATTTGAAAACTTGAATCTTTCTTTTTGACACTAGATTTACGGAACCCATCATTTTGATGGATTTCCAGTATCAAACAAATTTTTAATACCAATAAGTACTTCTTCTTTCCATTCAAAGTTGATAGTTTATAACTATACCGGTTTGCCATTTATTTTTTCAAAAAAAAATTTATGATTTCGTTATCGCTTCAAATTGAAACTTTCTTACGAAAATAGATATGTAAAAGTGTCCGTAAATCTAGTGTTAAAACAATTGGTTGCTCGATTTCATTTCATAACTTTTAGCCGAAATCGAACCTTTGACAATGACGAGTGTCCTTCAATTTTTCGAATAGTACTATTTGAATAATTCGAAGAAATAAATACGATATTTCAACAAAAAAAAAAAAAATGACGAAACACTACACGATTCACTGCAACTGAAAATTAAAGTGCACCTTGACAGTCGATTCGCGATAATTTGAGAACGAGGATCATGCCGACGAGGAGGATCTCCAGGTGTCGCATAATTTTGAGAGATCCGCGAGCACGAGCTCATCCCAATTCACGGTTCCGATCGCAATCAGGTTTCAGCGATGGCTCTGTCCCACCGGAAGTCGCGGGAGTCGACATAACCGGGACGACGCGCGAATCGATACTGACGCTCAACGTTCGGTCATCTCTTACGAGCGCGACGAAACGAGCCACGCGCGCCTCCCGACGATCCTCGCTCCTTGCTCGTTTTTGTTGTCGCTAAATGGGGCTGAAAGAAAAAAATGCGCCCGCGCACAATACCCACTCGTTCGACATATCCGCGTTCGATCTCTAACCAGCCGATCCTCCACCGCGTTCAGCTCGATTTCACGCGAGCACGCTGTGCAAACATTCGTACATTTATTTCGCACGCATACATTAATATTCGCTATATTTTTTTACGAACATTAATACAGAAAAATTATTAATATTTTTGCGTATTTGTGCGGACTGTGTTGGAAATTCAACTGCGGAATAATCTTTTTACAGTAGGGTTGTTTATGGTTCGATGATGAAATATTTCGTCATACTCGGTAAAAAGGTTAATTTTTTTTATTTTTCACTATCTTGATCGGTCGGTAAGATTTAATTTTAAAATGGACCTTTTATTAAGAAATAAATAAAAAACAAGACATGGTCATTTCTTTCACAGGTACTAAACAAATCAGTAGCAATTAGTAATAAACCTATTCATTTTATTATACACACATAAATATATTTTTACTATTTATTTTTTCTCTACTAAAGTCGGTACTGCGTAACTTCCTGTATTTAGAAAAATTTCTGTGCGTTTGTTCAGATTGAGTTCGAACAGTTTTCATATTGTCCTATCAAAAACGTAAATAAATAAAATTCGATCGAAATGAAAAATAACGAACAAATTGTTTACTTAATTTCATTCGCAGGTACTGGTTAAAATCCCATCGCAGTCCTGTATCGATCGATCGAAGGTGAGCGAGACTGCTTCGAACCGTTCGGTCGATTGGAAATTGTTTCTGAAAAAAATGTTCCAAGAAATTCGGAACATCTTTTCATTCCGTCGGAACATTGTGTCGGAACATTCCGACATTGGGATATATGTCGGCATCGGCCTGACTCACGAATCGAGAATAGCTTTTTAACAATGTTGATTTCTCGCGATAATCGTTGACGGATGTATCGCGACGATAAGCAGTCGTAGATCGAACAGGCCAGTCGAATGCGAAACGGAAATTCGAACAGTGTACTCGTTAGCTCGTTCTGCGTGAATTCCTCTGTACTAACGAAATGTTTTTTTATCCCACGCTGCATAAGAGAAATGAGGAAAACCAATAAGCGAAAATTACCCGCTACTGGATAAAATCGACCGGTGCATAATTAATACGAGTTTATGCACTAAGTGATTACGAATTACCCAATGGCATCCTCCAACGAAAATTGTTCTCGCTATCTATCGATCGCGATTATTATGCTGTGTTTTGTAAAAAATTCTCGTTGAGGTATTATACGTGGGTAAAGAAAAAAAAAAAAAAAGATTTATGAGTTGTTCAGAGTCGAGATCACGCGAAGTACTCCCAGGTTCACTCCTGGTATAATGACATTATAACTGTCGTATCGATTGTTTGTTAAAGCCTCGCTAAACTGTACTCCCGAGAGCTTTCGCGATTACACCCAATTTTCTCGAATATCAGGGCGAGTGTGTGTACATACGTATTTTCGACGTCGAACGTTCTCGCTATCGTCTTATCAAACTGACACGTATGGCGAGTTATTAATTGAGCAATAGTCTGGAGTATCGTCATTTGCAAAACGGATTTAACCATTTAGCCCCTTTCTATCGATAGCTTATTAGGCCTATTGAGGTTCTGCGTGACAAATTTCTATGTCGAATTTTGTAAATAAAAAGATATGACTATATTAATATTATTTTTTGAACTAATAGATCTATAAATTGATAATAGGGTTCTTTTTAAAACTAATTTTCAGTGAGATTTATATTTCTTGTTCCCTGATGAAAAATAATAGTTTATGTTATGCACAGAAAAAAAGGATTACTTGAATCAAGAAAGTTATGCGGAAGAAATATACTTTCCAATATCAAGTCTTTTTTTCTTTCTTGAATGAAGAAATAAATTTTAAAAACAATACTTGTGAATTTCTTGATCCAAGAACGTGTGTCCTTGAATAAGTCAATATATTCTTCATTCAAGAAACTATTACTTATTATTATTATTTTTAAACTATTTTTTTTATTTGAGAAATAATTATATCTTAGGATAAAACAAAATAGATTTGGTTCAAGTATGGTAATACTTGATTCAAGAAAAAAAATCTTGATCTAAGAGAAAAAATTCTCAATTCAAGAATTTAATTTTCTACTAATATGGAGAAATTATTTTCTTGATGACGGAATTTTTTTTTCTTCCGCAGAACTCTCTTGAATCAAGTATATATTTCTTGATTCAAGTGATCCTTTTTTTCTGTGTGGATTTTAACTCAATGATCACATCACATGGAAAAAAATCGGCTGGACATTTCCGCAGTTGAATGCATTATCGGCCACTTGAAAAATTATTGATTTTTCCAAAAAACAATAAACTAGCAGAATTTGGTTCAAGTTTATTAAATTGAATAACAATGATAGTGGAATAGAAATCGAAACTTTTGCGTACAGAAGTAAAAACATCGTAAAATTCAGAGTGCATAGCGAGGATCATTGAGGGCTTATAAAAATTCGAAAATGTGACTAATTCTTGGCGCTTAATAGACGGTATTGCCGTGGCGTGTGCAATTACGCTAACGCCGATGCACCGATAGGGACGATAACGGTACGTCGAGTATTGCAATTTCGATCACGCGAGCCGAGCACACGCGGTGCCGTGCGTTACGCGATAGCCAATGCCGCGCTAGCGCGCACGTAACTCACGGGCCCATCGTTGCATTGCATCAATTGAATAAACGTCGAATACTCCTAAACCATTAACCTCTCAGCTGGGACGGCGAGAAAAGCCCGGTGGGATTAATCGAGTGCTTATAAATAATGCACTCCCGGTGAATACGTTATTTTTTTTTTGTCGTCCGTAATCTCGCCCATTAATATATTACAATCTCTTTACGTGTAATTTATTATCGATATGTCCAATCTCTGTCAGCGAAAAGGGCACAACACCCTTCGCGTGGCGAACGACGCGTCGTAGAGTCGGGGTGAAAAATCGTCTTGCAGTCTCGGATGTGATATTTTACTATGTTAAATTGATCGCTGGGAATATACACCGGTGCGATAGATAATCCAATCCAATGAAATTGAATCGGTATCGGCGAGTTTCGAATTTGAGTACGATTTCGGGATAACGAGCGAAGTCAAAGTTGCTTTAAAAATGACAAAGTCAAATTGCTTCAAAAATAACAAGTAAAGTCGAATCGCTTTAAAAATAACGAGTAAAGTCAAAGTTGCTTTTAAAACAACGATAAGGGTCAAGCAACCTCATGCATCAGTGTCGCGTTCTGGAACATTTTACGACGCGAAGGTGTCGTAAATCTCGAGTGGAAGACTCGCCTAGCTCGCTAGATAACCGCATAATAACCGAATCAAGGCCAATGTCAAGTAGAGCTCTCCATTGATATTGCACCGGCACGTGACACGTGTATGCGCACAAAATAATGTCAAAGAACCGCCTTGACTCGACTACGTTTATAGGTCCATCAGGTCTGTCCTTCTCTTTTAAAATGGTCGAACTGCAAAAAAATTCTTTTTCTTGGAAAGAAAATCATTCATAGCCGGAGAATTACTGAAACTGAAACTATAGTTATCATATATTAGATATTTCATCGTTTGGATTGACAAATTAATTTGTAAGAAATGGAATGAATGATGGCATAGTCTTATTTAGACACAATCGAAGCAGGAAAGGTCAATCAATCGGAGACAAAATTTTTACAACTCTACGAACACTTTATTATACTCTTTGGTAATGCAAGTATCATAAAGTCACAATATAACACGCCTCGAGGTAGAAACGCGTCTCGTTGGCGCAACTCGTTATTTTTTTATCACTGGATTACTCGTTTGTTTGCGTTCCGGGTGCATCATCGACGGATCGTTTTCGCGTTAAATGTTTATCGTTTGGGTAATTTTCATTTTCTATACATATAATCTACGAATTAGTATAATATCACGATGCGTGGGTAGTACATAATATAATACGCTAATGTATAATAATTAAATGTCATTTTAAACATCACAGCCTTCGGCGGAAAAATAAGAAACGCAAGCTAGTTACAATGGCATTTTACACTAGAGTCGCTATTCACACTTATTGTATGTAATATTAGATTGCGGTGTATCGCTAATGACATCGAGCGCGTTAATCCGATTTTCGAAGCGTTTTGCGGTACAATTAACCATATCGACAGCCGATTTGCTATTTTTCAGTTTTGCTAATTTTCGAACAATTTTCAGCTAAAAATGTCACAGCAATATTACAAATAAACACGATGAGTATCGTCTAAACTAAAGCCTTACTAAAAAAGAAAAAAAAAGTCTTAACAAAATGTGTTAAAAATTATCACATTAATAGTAATAAAAAAAAAAGAGAGAAAAAAATCTATATTACGTTGTCTAACCTATAGAGGAAAGCTCAATAAAAATCACGTTAATTTGATCACATATCGAGAGATGAAAGAGAGGAAAAATTTGTCGTATACTTTTTTATCTTTCCAATAAATTACGAGGTCGGTGTTTTGCGAAGAGTGTAAAACGTGGCGAACAAGCGGCAGGTTACATCGCGCTCAAGAGTTGTCGATGAGTTGGGTTACTTCTAGGCGATACATAGAGCGAAAAAAAATCCAGATCGCGAGATAGTGAGAAACGAAGGAACGCGTGCTTCCTCATTCGATTTCACGCTAGTTGACAGTAGTGGTGGGCTTTTACGTATATCGTATACCTTTTGTGTCGAGAAGGTAAAAAAAAAGAACAAAAAACAATAAAACGAAACGTTGGAGGGTGTAAAAATCGTGAAGACTCAAGCCGACAGGGAATCACCGCTATTCCTGACAGTAGCTGCGCAGTTCGTTAGTGGTGCACGCTTTGACACAGCACTCGTCGTAAACACCTCGCGACTCCCTACGAAACCGTCCGGCGAACCGATTGAACATCGTATTGGCACGCTCTGGCGTCAGCTGCCCGACATATCCGTAATCACGCATCTCCATTTCTGAAAGAATATTTTTAAATTAAAATTCGAACAGAAATTACAATAAATTAATGAATATTTAAGTAAATTTCATTAAGAACGATAGAATTGTTTTGTTAATAAATTATACTGGAAGCAAACAATGGGCAACTGTCTCCATTCATATATTCATACATTGTTGAAACTGATCAGATTTTTAATTTTTTTCAGCAGATACGAGTATTGAATATGATTAACAAATTGATGTATTGTATTTTACGTATAATACTGAATCTACCAATAAATATTTGTTTCCTATGATCAGGTCAATATTTTTATAATTGTTGGAATGCATCTAAATAAATAGTAAGGACCTGAGTAGATTTTAATAATAATAAATATCAACTACTCAGTTGTTACGATATTCTTCAAAACGTTACGCCCGATCTCGATAAACCCACCTTGGCCGCTCTTCTTGAATAGCTGGTTGTATTTCCCATTGCAGACGAGATGAAGAGCCGTCGAGAGATTTATACCGCAGTACTTCGCTACTGCGTTCTGCGGTCTCTTCTGATACTGAAATATGTCGGTTTGCGCGTGTCCCAATTCGGCCACGAGAAACACCAGAACGGACAACACAGCCACGAGAACGTTCAATCGATTTGTGGACATCTGCAAGTAGAAAAAGTCAAGGATTCGTAGTCACGCGTCTCATTACGTGTCGTGAGAATAGCTTCGGCTAAAAAAAAAGAGGGGAAAAAAAATAATTGATGAAAAAATTTTCCACCTTGCCAGCGGCTCGTGACTAAACGCAATTTCGATTTTCCGTATTTTGAATTCGTTCGGCTATTTTAATCGGAGCGAAAATTGTTATCGTACAGCGAGGCGCCTTCTGGCATAATAGCTCCAACTGTTTACGAGCTCTAATCGCGCGTAATTAATTACGCTTAATTAAACTCGCATTGTCGAATCTCACGTCCTGGATTTTCACGCTTTTCTCGGACAGTTTTTCGCGAGACACCATCGACCGATTTGGTATTGTCGAGTTTTTTTTATCTCGTTATGAAGAAATATTTTTTTCGCGAAATTCTCCGAAACTATCTCTCCCGATTGAGTTCGCGGTAACGAATATCGACTGTACCTCGAAAATTGTTCCATTAAACGCGAAGCAAATTAACCGATAATCTACAACAAATCGTACATCGGTTAAGTCACGAATGGGGGAAAAAGGGACGACACTTATCGCTGGCGTATCGGAAGACCAAAAATACGTACAGGTTCGTCGCGATATATATCCTGGGAAATGGGTCATAGACATTCGAAGCAGAAAAAAATTGAAACGGGCACTACAATAAATCAATAGGACACTGAATATTTCTTTTAATGTACTTTGTTTTCGTTTCTTTCCGCGTGAATTGGCTGAATAAATATTCGATGTACTCTTCAGTGACGTAATAGAGCATTGATATTTCACAGAGTAAATCAATATAATATTTATATAGGAAAAAACACAAACGTATAAATTTTTTGAAAGTATAAAAGATTTATAAAAATATGGATCAGCATATGCAGTTTGTTATTAAAAATTAACTTTCCGAGCCAATGTAGAAGATTCAACATTTAAAATCATATTTTGCTAGTCTCATACAGTAATTTTTTAGTTGACTAATTTCTCACAAGTGCTATTTGAATGTTTTTTAGAAATATCGTAATTCATGAGTACGTAACATAGTCCTATAAGGACGTAAACTCTTTTCAGGTGTTTCGGAATGCTATAAATACGAACTGAAAAAAATGTATGTACACTTCGAGATAATCGTAGTACGATTTATCACTTTTTTACTACTTGTATCAGTCAAGAAAGATTCCATTATGGAGGAATAGTAAAATATCATTCTAATTTTATTAAAAAAATGGAATTGAAAACATTTTTCTTTCTCACCATCATATTTTCATAATAATTTTAAGTAGTACCATACGGTTCAAATTCAGCGAATAATCATGCAAATTTATTGCTGTTTACTGACCGATGTAATTGAATAAAAACCAGCGAATTCGAGTGCTCTTATACCAACGGAAAAATTTATAATTCGTCTGTTATCGAAACGTTTCGTTAAAGACTCTCTCTTACCGCATACGTTGCGGGAAAGGGACAGAGATACAATGCTCGGGCACTCAGTCACCCTATTTTTAGATATCTCTCGTTTAACTATAAATTCTCGCGGTGCGATCTATCGCATTATTAAAAAAAGAAAAGGAAAAAAATGAGGAAAATCACGAAGACGTTCAGTGGTGCTTTGTCCTGGTTGTCACGCAAGAAAGAAAGAAATAGAGAGAGAGAGAGAGAGAGAGAGAGAGAGAGAGAGAGAGGAGAGAGAGAGAGATCGTACTCGTAAACACAAATTTTTTGCACCGAGCACACTCTTATCAATGGTCGGGGCAATTCGTTATGTAGCGATACCGTCTCGGATTACGCAATCGATCAACGACAGGTGAGAACTCTGACGAACGAAACGAAACGTCGATTGACAGGATCGGTTGTTTGTGCGAGAAAACATTATATTGTTTTCGCGGTCGGTTATCGGTAGGAACGAAAATGGAAATAAGGTCGTCGGCCTTGATACCGCCGGGACCGCGTGCCGCGCAGTTTGCTAGAAAGAGAGAACAACCGCGAGAACGAGAGAGGGATGAGAGGAGTTTAAAAACCACGTCTCGACGAAACTATTGAGGGTATTTGAACGCCGAATTTCAAGATGCTTCCGTGATCCGACAGCGTTCATTGGCTTCTCTCTCTCGCGACCTCGTAAACACGAGCTGTTACGTACAACGTAGATCCCCCTTTATGTGAGTCAGTGCAAGAAAACTGGAAACGCAATACGTTAGAACTCGCTAGTGTTCTGTCAAATTGGCTATTTTTCTTTTTTTGATAATTTAGGCAACACGTAGACGAGAAAAATTGACTTCAGCTAAATAAAGGAGAATACACTGAGAAAAAGAACTTGTTTGATTAAACCTCTATACCTTTTTTTTATATTTATGTGATAAAGTAATTATGAACTATGCAAAAAAAATATTGTTCGCGATAATTAATTAGCTTATTATATACCTGAAAGTATCAATTCAAGACTCTTCTACTACAGAGAGAAAAAGCTCTCTAAAATCGAAAACGTATGGCATTTAGCCGAAATAAAATGATATACATACATCTTTTATTCAAGGAAATATTACTGTTTAGCATCATTCAATGTTTTTTAATAATCAATCGTCAAGATCAACTCAAAGTAGCTCAAACTATTCGTTTACTATAACTGTTCATTATTTCATGAATCTTTAATATAACTTAAAAACTAATGGTTATAACAAGCTCGGTTCTCGAAGATGCAACAATTTGTACTAATTAGAGTTGAGAACAATAAACTAAAGTTTTCAATTTCATCGGTAATATCTCAAAAATGAATAATTTCTATAATCATTAGTACCCGGAACTAAAAAATTTCTTTAATCCTTTTTTCAACTAAGATCTTTTACCGTTGAAAAAATAGAAAAACGTTGAGAAATTCCAATAAGATTTAATCTGAGCTTATACAAGAATTCTGGAAGCAGCAGACGCTCGGCTTTCCTCGCCTTGTTTCATATCTCGTCGTCTCTGGCAGACGCGGCATAAACACGTGTCTATAACGCACTCACGGAAAGATACCACGGCAAGGGACGCTAGCGAGCACTCGTACGGGGTGAATCGTCGGGAAACGATTTCGGCGAAAACTCAGCCGACGAGTGGGTTTGGTGGAGAGCGCGGAATAAAATTACGTCACGGATTTAGTTCCATAAAGTAATGATATACCGAGAAATGGCCGATTCGTGACTAATTGCGAAATTGTTCGCAATGGACGGTAATAGAGCGAGCGCGCGAGCAAGAGGGAATACGCAACCCACCCATTTTCTCCGTAGCTTTATAAATAGAAATTAAGACGGAAAAACTCGGCGCGATAATTGAGGCCGATATTGTGGAAGGAGACCGTAGGATCATTCGCGGAATGAATCACGTCTGATAGCGCCGTTGCTTTCGTTTAACTCGGTTCAATCTCGGTGTAATTGCGACTATCCTCGTATTGTGTACACTTTTCTCTCCCTTTATCCCTCTCTCTCTCTCTCTCTCTCTCTCTCTCTCTCTTTCATTGCTCCGAGAACTCATCAATATGGTCAGCACTTGAGTGCATACTGTTGAAAAAATTTTCGAATTAAACACGAAAAGTTGATTCGAAATTTCTATATCGAAATACTGCTTTTCAGTTTTTTATTTCATTTGAAATTTCAGTCACCGTCTGATTAGTTTACTTCGACAATATGCAACAATTTCTGTTAAATTTTCACATATGGTACGTTTGTTAATAGCATTTTCATTCGAGACTGCCAAATTACATCCGCGTATCATTAAATTCCTAATAGCGTACAATCTCGACACAACGAACCATCTTTGCCTAAAATTAAAAAAAAAACTGCACCGTGACCGAGGCGAGTTTTCTATAACGAGCCTCCGCGGTATTATTGCAAAGCGATATTTACATTGGGCGATTATCGAGCGCGAGGGAAAAAAACACGTCTAAAGTGAATCCCGGCTTATCGCAAATTAATTTTGTATACGGCGCGCGCCGAGGCGAGAGAAAAAGAGCGCGAGCGAGTGCGAGCGAGAGAGGAAAAAAAAGAAGGTAGTGGAATCGACGCGACGAGACGCGGAGGCTCACAGTCGAAAGTCGAAATTGGAGGAGGGCGTTTCGTAACGAGATAGATTTATCATAACGCAAAAAGAGGAAGGTGCCGATAACGGTATGGGAATAAACGAAATTCGCTCTCTCGCGTCTGGTAGAGAGAATCCAACGGCAAAGCTTACTTAGCGGGACCCAACGTGGCCGGAATTGCTGCCAGTTAATCTCGCTCGAATAATTTCAGAGTCTCGCGACGCGCCAGTCCACTGGCACGTGACATGCGTTAATATTGAACAGCGAGAAAAAAGAAAGAAAAGAAAAAACAACTGGAGACTTACTTAGCAGGTCGAGGTGAAACGTGATCAGTAGACGAGAATGTATCGCACTGTGTCGAGGGTGCGCAGGAGGAATGAAAAATAAAGAAAAATATCACAGTCCGTCACTGGGTTGGCTTGTTTCGTGTGTGCGGGCCTTTTCGCGCTCGCGATCATGAAATACTCCTGACACGATGTCGAGCCGGCGTTTGTAGGCCCCGCGAGCTTCCCGATACCATCAGCCGCTGTCTCGGATTCATTGATTACGATAGTGCGAGGTTGCTCGGCAGGCCCGACTCCGTTGCCTCCCGTGAAAAGCCGAAAGACCCGGTTAGCACTGGCCGCTCGCGTACTCTCATCTGTCGTCCTCGTCGCAGGCTCCGGTAGCGCGCGTGTCTCGCTCGCGATTGTCGCTCACCGCGGTTCCCGTCTGGCCCGCGAAAAAGGTGCTCGCTCTCTCCCGCGCGAACTCAATCGACGCGCTCGCTGAGAGAGAGAGAGAGAGAGAGAGAGGGAGGGGGACGACGAGATCGAGGAGGGAGAGGAGCCAACCCGAGAGGGAAAGAAATTTTACATCGCGCGCTCCGAGAAACTTGTACTACGATTTACTATTTTTTAGAATAAAAAATAGTGAAATATAGTTTCACTTGTCATACGCTGCGCACAATATTTTCAAACGAGTGTATTTTGGCTAAGAACGATCGAATTAGATCGAGCAAGTGTTTGTCTTTGAATTCAAATCTTCCCCCTTAAGATGATTTCTTGATTTTTAATTGAGATATACAGCCGTTTAAAAATGGCGAGTGACCCGCTAATTTTTGTGCAGAGTGCAGTGAGAGTACTAATATTCGTTCTATGAGTATACACGAAATATCTGAGAATAATCCGAATGCAATTTTTCATAGAAACTATTGGTTACATCTATCAATACACTGGATCGAAATGAAATAGAGATTATCGATTCGCTCGCGTACTATTTTATCGGTCGTATCATGCTGAAAAAATTAGTTCAATTTCGACTGATTCGATTTTAGAGAGAGTACAGAGTAGAATTGATTCTATTGGCGACAAGTGGGGAACCGACTTGGACGGAGCCGTGTAGACAATTGGCAGCTCTTCTAAGCAAAAAGCACGTTACGGCGACACGCCGTGTGTCCCAGTTCCATTGGTCGCGGAGGGTCTCTAATAGACGCTGATTACTGCGGACGTGATGGGCGGCGTGCCGTCGAGTCATTCGAATATAGGTAGGTACACCAACACTCAACGCGTTATTTTTTTAGCGCGAATTCTCATCTTGATAAAGATTCTCGATCCAAATCGATCGAAAATTTCCTGTCTTTGCAGATTTTATTTTATTGAACGTTCAGAAATTAACGATCAATTTGGTCGAATTTAACAACCAATTATAACATTTCGTTTATAATTTTAATAATAATATAATTGGTTCTATTAAAAATCATTGATTTAATCCGATTCGTTCTAAAACAACTCCAACAACTAGCGCAATCGAGTCGCACGGTGGAAAAATGTAACGACCGGTCTTAATTGTGTAAACGAGGCGTGCGGAACCGGCATGATTAGTGTACCAGTACAGAAGTTCTTGCAACCCTGCTTACGCTTTGTCTATTTTTCTTAGCCCGTAGGGTCGAAAATTTAATTCTTGAAGATGAGTACGTATATTCAAAATATTATTAGATTATTCAGGTAGATTTTTATTAGAATTTACTAGTTTTAACCTCTTTTTGGTCGAAGAGAACTTAACTTTATAAAAATAATAAAATATTATCATTTTAAAAACAGATAATAGTCGAGAGTACTATTATTTACTAATTTAGTATAAGTATGTTACCTTAATGTAACATTTCCAAAAATTGTAAATTCATTAGATATTTTTCCTACTAAAATAGTTGAGTTTAAATTTTAAATAATTTTAGCAAAAAACAGTAACAACCAAGATTACAATTATTTATTAATTTTGCTTGAATATTTCCTTAAATTAAAACTTTCAAAAGTTGTCAATTCATTACATTTTTCACATAGGATCACACAATTAATCCTACTAGAATTATTTGGTTCAAAACTGCACGATCAGTTTGAAATAATTATAACGAACATAAAAAAAAATAGTTTAATACGAACTTACATTTTTTCGAGATCGTCGTTTGCGTCTGCGGCGAGTTTCCCGGCGGAAAATCTCAACTGGGGATGAATAGCGTGAACTCGCGAGACGATTGTCGCTTGATGATGATCCGGGGTCTTGTGCTGACCGAAAAGCCGATCGCCTCCTTTATAAACGGCGAGGGTGGCGTCGGGTTATACTGAACAGGCAAGACGTGCTCATTAAGCACGTTACGCGAATGCACCTGTCGGCTTATTTTAATCGCGAGCGATAACGTCCCCGTGTTGCGCGCGGAAGGGCACTCATCGGACCGTGATTTTTGGCCCAATTCGTTCGGCCAACAGCTGATTGAACGTCGGCTCCGTTTTCCAACGGAATTCGACCGCTCCAGGGTCAGGAACCCTTCGCTCCCCATTCAGAATCTCATTGACCTGCCACTGAATGGGGATTCTTAATTTAGGGGTCGATTTATAAATAAAAGCTATCGTACCTCTTTTGTAGAATCGCGTGAGCTGTAAAGAAAATTTGTGGATGCTATTGTTCAAATGGCATTTTTTTCAAAACAGTTTCTATAATTCTATTAATAAATATAAATATGATAAAAAATATGGCCACCTTGGGTTGTTCCACTGTGCATTGAACTCTCTTTTTTTAATTTTATACAGTTAGGCTGAGCACAAACTTAAAAAATAATGTGCACAAATGAAGCAATTTAACTTGTACACACGAAATATTCACCATTACGTGTAATTACAACGCAACAACCAATGGAAAATGAGACTCGAACGAGTGGGAAGAGGAGGAGAGTCAAGAATGTTGCACAACGCCTTTTATGGTGCACCACCCGCTGTTTATCAGATACGTAGCGGGCACGAAAGTCAGGTTGATTCATTATTTCCCGTATCGCCTGTGAAAAAAAAAATTTCTACGTGCCCGAATCGATATAACAATGTTGCGAGCGAGGTACGTTCAAGCCCCCGTCGCGATGTATGCACTTGACGTTGCCATATCAATCACCAGCTCCGGGAATAAAAAATTAAGCTTCGCGGTTTATCAACTTCGTCGTTACAAAATTGCTCTTTCTCTCTCGCCTCCGTTCCTCGTACCATTTTCTCAGAATTTTCTTATCGAAATATTAATGCCTCCTGGTCGAGTTATTTTTAGAACGTGTCTTCCCCGATAATTTTCCCCCCAATTTACATTATTCGCGTCTAGTGACCCATTGAAACGCGAGATCGATATTCTACGCCTGATCTCAGCTCGGCCAGGTACAGAAATTGTTCATCTGCTTATCATAACGCGTCCTCAGGGTTGTGAATAATTTTTCCCAAAATTCTCTGTGTATAATCGATACCTTATTGGATTTTTTTCAAACTGTGACGTGCGTCCTCGTCACGATATACATAGACAACTCCTGGATAAAGTCATTTCTAGTAACAATTTATTCTCACTAATGCTCAAATTATCGCTTTACATAATTTCTCACAATTCTACAGAAGACTTCGTAAGACGGACAAATAAGCAGCTGAAGTTTTTATGACCTGTAAATTATCGATAAATGAATTTTCGCGAGAGAATCACAAAGCGTTTACTCACCTGTGTAAAACTTTCGAGTGATAATGGAAAAAATTTGCCAGCTGTGATGATCATCGGATACTGAGCCCGGGCCATGCATATTCCGATCATTTTATTGTATTGCGGTGTCAAAGTATACCAGTCACTTTTGTAAAAAGCATTTGCGATATTGGTGCTCTAGAAATATCAATAGATATGTTTACACATAGAGCACAGAAAAAATAATTATGCATGCTAACCTCGAAAATCAGACACTCTCCGATGAAACAGTAACCGAACAACATGATGATTTGAGTGAAAACGTACAGTCCTAAAATTACGAAATTCGTATTTTGTCCTTCCTCTGTACTCTGAAAATAATTAAGATATTATTGTTGTTTAAGCTACAATAAAAAGGACTTATAGTTGAAAAATGCACAATAATATCATTTAGATTTTGAGATTCAAATTAAAGACCACGTTAAAGTTAATTTTTTCTAGGTTTTTTACAAATTTGGAAAAGGGTAGCGATTATTTTGTTCAATTAGCCAGAATTTTGATCAATAACGTGAAAAGTTTAATATAATTTGTATTTAGGAGATTATTTATTAATAGTTAAATAGACGTTTTCGTGTAAAAACCTCAAATTACGAGTTAAAAATAAAACCACCCCTATTGCGTCTAACCCTCACGTATGAGATTTCATTAATTAAATTGTTCAGTACATGTGTACATACTTTTTATTTTATACGCACTATTTATGTACGAGAAAATAGTTAAATTTCATAAATTTGAAACGACAATAAAAACTCACCGCAAGAAAAATGTATCCAGTCAAGCAAAGTAAAACTGTGGTACCAACGAATTCAAATAATAACACCAAATTGCAGAAGCTGTCCACAGTTTTTGCGATTCTATATATCGTCGATTGTGGTGTGTAATATAATTGTTAATTATCAGTTTTGTTATATTTTAACACTTTCGTACCTAATCAAATGCTTGTGGCGCAAAACGAGCTCGGTAAATGAACTGTCAGTGAGCGTAGAATCTCCGAGTTGGGTTTGTATTCTGTAGGACAGGATTGTCAATTGACCGCATACGTGGAGTGCCATCGTGACGAGAAGACAATCGGTGCCAATGAAGCCAACGAATATTATCGGGACTAGAAACCCCTGGCAAAAGTAGATCCACGTGTAAGTTGTTATATCCTTGATCTCAAAGGCCATTTCGAATCGCGCACGGTAAGGCAATGTGTGGGGTACTGAATTGTTTCCTAAATCTGATTAAAAGAAGAAGAATCAATCGCTAAAATAAAATTGTGGCAATAAGAAATACCATAGGCAGTTATTATAAAAAAACAAGTTTTTAGCTACTATAGTCTGTACGATTTGATCGAATATTTAATATTTATTTGTTGAAGTTTTGAAGAATTTTGTAATTTTCATTGAACTTATAAATGAAAACCGAGAACTATTTTCAACACAAATGGCTAAAACTGCGTAAACATGTTTCCATCTAATCTTACAAATCATCAATCCAGTATCGTGTTGAAACAATGGTCTTAAGTACCAAAACGAGGCCGTAACTACGGCTGCTGGGAAGGCTGTTTTTATATATAATTTGGCCATCGTGTTGTATTTGAGCGCCTCTGAAATTTCATTTTTGTCTGTGTATTTATCCAGCTTGTAATCATTCTGCATGTCGAGTATCAATTCGCTGAGCAGCGCCTTATTCAATCTGTATACACTGAGTTTCAATTGAATCATAGAGAAGGTGATAATCTCTACTATCTCCTCGGCGTGATCAAAGGGTTTCTTAGAATCGGAAAAATGCAGCAATTCCGCAACTTCGAAGAAGCTTTGAATGGACACATAAACGACGCAGTAGGTGAATATCAAATCGTTCGTTTTTAGAGGCCATACTCCAACTGTGTTCAAAATCCAAGTATTCCATGTGAATACTTTCGAGGCGCTCGCTAACTCGCCCTGTAGAATTTTCAATTCGTTATTTATTCTTCCAATCAAATAATTAAATATTCTCACTGATTTTTTCTGTAAACATTACTTGTCGAATATTAACTTTTTGTTTTTGTTTCATCATTATGAAATGTAAAATTTTATTGTGTAAAGAAAGTAATCAGTGAGCTATCTCTATTGGTAACAACATAGGGATAATTGTAGTAATCAGTGATTGTATACACTGGTTAATTTAAGGTACTTTATCGAATAACCGATTCTAAAATTGGCACTTACTCGCATTTCACTCTTACGCTGAATTCTGTGATGGCTAAAAGAAGACTACGTAAATTTATCGAATATTAAGATTAGTCTAGACGGTCTTTGGTCTTTTCAGACATGTAAAAAACATTACTAACGATATTTGTATATTAATGTGCCTGCTGTATACTTACGCAGCACTCAGTTTCGATATACCTGTTATTACGTGGGAGCGGATACTCCAGTACCACGCATGCTCTTCTAGAACTAGTGAATTATTCATGGTAGCTCTACTATTTTCGAATTGTGATCATACGCTGTTTTCACTTACTCAAATTTTTATCGAGGAAAAAATACTAGTTTTATTACTAGAGTGCATAATAATTTTACTTAATACTATGTTATTTACAGATTTATGCCATATAATCTTGTGGCATATACATATATTTTTTTTAGCGAAAAAGAATTAGAAAAAAAATTTTCGATACCCAACAAACACGAATAATTTTATTGAATAAATTCAACGCATATGTATTACATGACATGTGATAAAAAAGATTTGATTTTGTCTAAGACGATAAAACATTTGTTTCTTGACTCGCTGTTAGAATAGTTTCGATCTTCACATAGTGGAACAAAATTAATTGAATTAAATAAATTTCGATATCAGTACTGTCATGAAAATAGTCGGAGAAGTGGTTATCATCTTAAATATATTTTTTAGTTATATCTCAGTGAACGTTCGATTAATTCAATAGATTTTTTTTTTAAGAAATAGATAATTAGATTATGACTAATATCAGTGGTCGTATTGTTTTATAGTTTATATCATTTTGCGTAGAACTGACAAATATGCGCCTGATGTTTTTATTATCTGAAAATAATTAATTAATTATCGATTAATGAGCGATGACACTAAAAGCTATTACATTGATATTAAAAAATGGTGGCGTACTTCTGCGAAACTACTTAACGAAAGTGGTAAGTACTTTCCTGCAGTAATCATCATAGGATATTGCGCTTGCATAATACAAAATTTCAATAGCATCGTATATTTGGGTGGTAATGAATACCAGTCGCAAGTAAAGAAAGCATTCGCGATATCAGTGCTCTGCAAGAAAAAATTAAGTAAGTTATGTTTGCCATTTGAATAGAAATGTGTTTAATCAGAAAATGTTGATTTAAATCGATTCTTGCTAGTTTTTAAAAAGTTGAAACAATTTTGAGATAAGAATAAAGGACACTAACTTCCATTATAAGACATTCGCCAATGTAACAACAGCCAAATAATAAACTCATCTGTGTCACCACGTACATACTTAATATCATAATATTCGCACTTTGACCACCTTCCGAACTCTAAAAAAAGGTTTGGCTTCTCTTATAATTCAAAATATACATTATTTCACAGGATTCTTTCATAATGTGGAATGGGAGCAGTTAATCATGTAATTACTACTTACTGCCAGCCAGTTGTAAGCAGTTACACATAGAAGAATAGTCGTGCCAGTCAAAGCAAACAGCATGATCATGTTGGAATGATCGTCCAAACTTCTTGCAGCTCTAATAAAAAGCAATTATTTTAGTGATGAATCTTAGAAGATGGTCAGAATTACAAGACTCCGAATGGTCTCTTTTAAACTTTGAATTATCACCTTATAAGAAATTGATGTCTCTGTACCAATTCAGCAAAATTATCATCATAACTGATTTTGTCATTTAATACTTTTCGTATTCTGAGAGATAAAGCTGTGAACTGACCACAAATGTGAAAAACCATTGTCACTAGTAAACAATCTGTTCCCATAAATCCCACAAAAATGATGTGCATGAGTGGTGCTTGACTCGCATATACAATAATGTACGTTTTTAAATCGTTAATTTCAAATAATAGATAATCCAATCGGATTCGAAAAGGTAAAGAGTGGGGTTCGCTTCCATTATTTATAACTGTCAAATCCATTGTACGTTTTAATGTAAAATATGAACTAATTTTAATTGCTATAGCTTACTCGCACTTACAAATCAAGAGCCCAGTTTCGTGATGAATTAACGGTCTAAGATACCAAAATAATGTTGTTGTAATAGCCATAGGAAATGCAGTTTTTATGAACCATTTGGACACAAAATTGTATCTCAAAATTCCCACTATCTCTTCGAATGAATTATAACTCTTGTCAGTGAAATCATTTCGCATATCGACAATCAGATCACTCAAGAGATCTCGATTACGTCTATAGATTATGAGTTTGAAATATGCTAACAAAAACGTTAGAAGTTCTACAAATTCTTCGATATGATCGTAAACGCTCTTTGTATCGATAAAATTCAAAAATTCACTAATGTTCAAAAAAATTAAAACAGTCATACAAATAATAGAAACTCCAAATATTATGTCATGAGTTTTTAGCGGCCATAACCCAACAATAGACAGAATTCTTTCGTTCCAAATAAATATTTTAGAGGCTTCTTTCAGTTCTCTCTACACGAAAATATAGAAAGTGTTATAGAACAATAAATTTGAAATATTGTGAATAATCATACATACTTCCATTTTCATCATAATGAAATTTATGAAATAAATTTCTATTCGTTTGATCTTAATAATTGTCCATCGAGTTGCATTATGATTGAAAGATTTGACACACGAAAATCAACACAAAACTTTTATCTCGAAGAACTGACTATTCCTCAAAACGATGGAATCATGATTGATATCATATTCAGAAAACAATTATTGGAAAGTGACAATCGATGCTACTCTCGTATTGATGAAACTGTCAGTCCTTTTGAACTTGTCTTGACTTATCAAGAATTAATATTCTTTTCGAGTGCGTGCTATGAAAGTGCACCAAAGTGCAACTTTGTCATATTCAGTACTATAATAAAATTTACATAAGACTCTCGATTGTTTCTCATGCAAAAGTTTTTGTTTTTCGTACGTTGTTCACCTGTATCTCCGAACAATGAATCATGTATGTATCTGCGTTTTTAATATGCAACTGCATGCATACGATATGAGTGTTGAACTGCATTCTGAGTTTGGTTCTGTTCGCGAGCAGATGCGACATTAGACTCAATTATTTGTTTGTGAAAATGCCACACTAAATAAGAGTTCAGAGTACAGTATTCAATACAAGATATTACGTAATTTCACTTTTTGAACGAACGAATAATATAAATCGGTAGTTTTACTTTGGCGCAAAACTCTACCGAGTTTCTTGATTAAACGAAATATCGGTCACTAAAGATAACAAATATTTATTTTATACAAAAATTAAATTTATTAAATTATTCAACATGCTTCACAGGAACTACGATTCGTAAAACTACGACTTTGAACTTCATAGAAGACTGCTATTTTCAATTCACTACATACTTTTAGTTTGTTGTGAGTGAGAAGATACTCAAAGAAGTTCTCGTAAGACAGACAAGTAAGCCGCTGAAGTTTTTACAGTCTGTCGAAAAACGTGACATGATAAGTAGTTTTTCATGATAAATATTTTCATTCGTGGGAATACTTACTTCACTGAAGTTCGCCATCGAGAATACAAAGAAGTTGCCCCCGGCGAGAGTTAGCGGTAACCGAGCTCTCGCCAAACATATTTGAAATAATTTCAATTGTTTTTGGTTGAGAAAATACCAGTCGCACGAGTACAATGCTTCGAATATCGCTGAAGTCTGAAATATAGAAATTTGATAAAAACAGTGAATCATAAAATTAACCTAGCGATACAACCTCAGTGATAAGACACTCGCCAATGAAGCAATACACGAAGAGAACTTGCATCGTGGCAGTTAGAAAAATTCCAAAGGTGAGCATTTGCGAACTCTGTCCGTATCTCAGGCTCTAAAAAACTTTTCGATGAAAAATTTTGTACGAGTTTGACAACTGTCGACACTTACAGCGATTACATTGTATCCAGTTAAGCATAAAAGTAGTGTCATGCAAAATATTTGAAACAATAATATTACGCTAAAGAACGAGTTTAGTTTACTCGTCAGTTTGATCAGTCGTTGATGTTTCATAATGATTTCGTTAAATTCTTCGCTAGCTCTCTCGGGATCGTTTATCACATCTCTAATGCGTTGACACAAAGCCGAGTATTGACCGCAAATATGAAGTGTGAAGGTGACTAAAGAACTATCTATCCCTGTGACACCTATGGTAAATATTGGTATTGCGATGCTTTGATACAGATAAACTGCTAAGTAAGTATTTTTTTCGGTAATATCGAATGTCAATCGAGTACGATATGGCAGTGCGTATGATTTCGTAGAGTTGTCTAAAACTGTCGCAAAGATAATGAAAAAATTAGTATACCCATATAACAACAACATACAATATTGTCAAAAAATTGCTGAAATGTAAAAAATAGTAAACGAGACAATGTTTTACATTTTAACAGATTCAACAACGAATACCAGAATTATGTAATAAAAGTATGAATTTATAATCATGTGATTATAAATCAGTTTTACCTGTTTTATATGTGACTTTTCAACAATATTATGACAATATTTCTGTTCTGAATGTAACCATACAGTATTGAGGTCCTGAATTTTGACCAGTCAAAGGTGTCAGGAAATAGAGTATCGTCGTAGTCAAGCAAGTGGGAAATACAACTTTCATGAATAACTTCGACATGACATTGTATTTCAAGAATTCGTTCAGTTCCTCGGTTGTGTGATAATTGTCGACATCGAAATCGTTGTTCACGTCCTTTATGATGCTCATCAGCGACGACGAGTCGATTCGACAAATTCCGAGTTTAACGTATGATACCGTGCTTATGATAATCTCGATCACATCGGCAGCGAAATCCTCAGCATCTGTGAATCTCATCATCTCGGCGATGTTCATGATGCAATGCAAAGTCAAGTACACGTAGGCTGGTATGAAAATAAAATCGTTGCGTTTTAGGGGCCACAATCCCATAACGTTCAGGACCCATCGATTCCATGTGATGATCTTTGATGCACTCCGCAACTGCACCTACGATGCAATTATGAATTTCGGTAAAACGATTAGTTTTGCGAGTAATGTAAGTCCATTTTTTAAAATAGTGAAATCTCACATAATTTATTAAATAAAAAAAATGGGCTTACACTGCTTTTAAAATGGCTAGTCTGAATATACACTATCACAGTTTCTCGAAGTGTAAATGTAGATCGATATTTAATCAAAACAATTTTTGCAAAATTCACGAAAAACACATTTTTAATATTTTGACGTTATATTACAACTATAAAAACGATGCAGTTCTTTTGTTTATAAATTTAACAAATTTTCAAATCAGTTAAAAGTCTATTCGATTCTTACAACTAAATCTGTAGGTTCGTTTACAACGCTCGCTCGATGTATAACCGCTGTTAACTATTTTTCTACTAATTATCGCTAACGAACAAAACGCACATAATCTTGACAGATCGTACTTGCATTTCATCCCTCATTACTGCGCAGGTTTGCGTGTCAACGACGTACTGATCGTCGATACCATCAACGAGCTTCGAATTCACCTCGTAAGGTATTGACGATCTATTTTTCTTTTTCATGCTTTTAATTATTTGCTCGAAACACATTGGACAGAGGGAGGGAGCTCAACCGCAATTTCCACCCCTCGAACTGTTCCATAAACCCATAATTAGTCGTGTATTACCGATGCACCGCGCAACGTGACCAACCTTCCGTCAATTATAAATGAGAAGTCGTTGATCGGAAAATAATGTTTCTTTGATAATACAAGTCACCCTACAAATAGGGGAGTCATCCCTTTTTAATGTAATGAGGGAGTCATGAAGAAGCGCAGACAACAATTGCAGGTTTTGGAGTTTGAGCAAAAGTTGACTGATTCGAAGAATATGGTTGCATTTTTAAACACGCATGCGTATTCAAAACAATGTTATGAAAACACAGGAGTGAAGCTACAGTTGCAGTGAAATAGATACTCGAAACGAAAATCATTTGTAGTAGAGTGAAGTGAAAACTCAAGGTAAGTACAATTCTGTATTGAGTAAAGTTCAATAATCAAGAAGATATACACAATTTCGAATAGCAATAGTTTAATAACTTCAACGTATAACTTTGTAATTTTTACTATGAAATGTTATTTAATTTCTTTACAGCTTGACTTACAAAACTTTCCGCAGGACATTCAAATATCCTACCGAGCATTTCAACACCTAAAGACGAAAGAAAAATTGTGAACAAGGAATTAAGAAATCGAGAATAACAAAGAGGTAAATATTAATCTCACTTGCGTAAAACTTTCCAGCGGTGAGCATTGGTGGCTTCTGAGAGCGCATTAATGAAAACTGGAGTAATTTTTCGTACTTCGGGGGTATGTTGTACCAATCGGACGAATAAAATGCTATCGTCACGTTGGAATATTCCAGCGAGAGGCATTCGCCCAGAAAAGAGTACAAAAAGAACATTTCAATGAAACAAAGCTCACAAATGAGAACAGTCAGTGCGTACGATGCTCGTCCCTCTTTTACAGCCTAAAATTAATCAGAACATTTACAAAATTTCAGAGTAATCAAAAAAATTATAAAATTCTCACCACTATCGTGGCATATCCACCCAGCGTTAAAATTATGATAGTAAACAAAAGTTGTAAGAGAAGGAGAAAATTGAAACTCTGATTTATCTCTGTAACAAATCTGGGATTTCCCGTTTATAATATAACAACAACTTATTTTAAAGTTGATCTATTTATAGTTACAAGAACTTCACCTTATTAAATGCTTGTGATATTCGATGACTTTCTTGAAGTGATCGTAATAGTCTTCCCCTTCGCTCTTGCCATCCAATATTCTTCTACTCAGAACGGATAGCTGTCCACAGGCGTGAAGTATGAAAGCGCACAGCACGCAATCGGACGCTTTAAACGTTACTATCAGAATAACGAGAAATGGACTTTGCATCACGTACACAGCGGTGTAAATTTTTGAACTAATCGTTTCAACCGAGATCGGGTTGACGTATGGAAGAGCACGATGAACTGTTGCATTTCCTGTAACTTTTAAATCAACTTTATAAATTTTAATAATCGGAAAACTTATTCAAGCCTAAGTTTAAGTGAACTACACAAATTTTCTTTGTTTGTAATCGTTTTAAAATTATCTTTCAAAAAAATATCTCAAAGTACAGGTTGAATCACTACAGCATACCTGACATCATGGTTAGCAATGGTTTTACGTAAAACATCGTAGCTGCTGTAATAATCGACCAAATAGCAAACTTAATATAAAAATTCGATCTTCTTGTATATTTTAAAAAACGCGAAATTTCATTCTCATCGCGATACTTCTCGACCCTGTAATCGTCGTACATTTGATTTATGATACGACAAAGCAATGCTCGTTTGGTCAAAAAAATCGTGCACTTGGTGTGAGCATCCATGTAGGCAATGAGCTCGAACAGATCCTCCATGAGTTTGTTCGCGTTCGTGAATTGAAAACACACCACGTAGAGGGTTAGTAGACACTGGATGGTGAGGTAAACGTAGCAGAAAAAGAAGAGGGTATTGTTTCGTTTCAGAGGCCATGCTCCGATGAAGCTCGTGTATACGGAACAGTACTTGAGAACGTTTGGAGGGCTGACCAACTCGTTCTGTAATTATACAACACCCTCTTACACTTCCGATTGTAAGAAATTCACGCGAGATTAAATTGTATACTTTCGAGTCCGAATTCATCGATGAATTTGCGTGACTAAAACTCTCCCTCGGTTAAAGTTGAGCCAATCAGCTGTTGCTTCTCATTTACGGTGAGAGGTAACTTTCATCCGTTTATCGTTTTCCGCCCATTTCTTCTCGACAGCTGTTTTCAAATTCTTCACATTCGCGTTCATTGAAATATTTTATTCACCCTATAGACCTCTCGGCTCTTCAATAATTGCACACCAAGGGCTAACGCGACGCGCGCACGATGAATTATTTTCGCGTGGGGTCGCGAGAGAAAGCAAGTGTCTCTCTTGAAGTTTCATGAAGTAATGCGATATAGTTACCGCGGGTAGAGAAAAAATTGGTTTTTAAAATACACAAATTGCGTGTGAAAAACAATAACCAGAGCTATTCAATTTTTATTTCCACTACTTTAATATTACAATTCTCGATGTTCGGTTACGAGATTTGTTACAAAACATTTCGCAGAACATTTAGATATCCTACGGAGCATTTCATCACCTATCAAAGATGTCAATTTTGTTTGAATTCAAGAGTTAAATCGTAATAGTTAATAACAAATTACCTGTGTGAAACTTTCCATCGTCAGAGCGTAGACATTTCCTGCTGCGAGCATCGGTGGTGATTGCGAGCGTGCCAACGAAAATAGAAGCAACTTTTTGTAAATCGTGGGCCATTTGTACCAATCGGATGCGTAAAAAGCAGCGGACACGTTGGAATACTCGGTTGAGAGACATTCACCCAGAAAAGTGTACAAGAAAAACATTTCGATGAAGCAGAATTCACAAAACAGCACCGTCGCTGCGTATGAATTTCGCTTCTCCTTAAGAGCCTAGAATTTAAATTTAAAATATTTACCTCTATTAAATTTTAGAAATTATTCATTTAATTTTTCGAACGAGGTATCTATGTGAGTAAATGTTATCAATATTTTGAAATATTTTTAAAAAACATTTAATATTTTGTATATTATCGTTACTGATATATTAACTACTTACTACCAATGTTGCATATCCCCCTAACGTCAGAATTATGATAGTTAAAAGAAGTTGTAAGAGAAGTAGAAAACTAAAACACTGAGTTATGTCTGTAACAAACCTGAAAGTTGAAATTTCAACAATATTCAGTTACAGTCATGTAACTCATATGACTTGTCTCGAGTATGCTACTGATTTTTTAACAATGTGATAAAATACAACTTGATACGTACTCTATGATATATTTATGTCCTTCAATGATCCGTTTAAAGCTAATTGTATCACTTTGTTCGTCGACTTGATGATTGACGATGCGGCAACTTAAAACAGAAAGCTGTCCGCAAGCGTGCAATATAAAAGCGCACAAAACGCAGTCTGAGCCTTTGAATGCCGCCATTAAGATGAACCATAAAGGAGTCTGTATTATGTATATCGCTACATAAGTTTTCAAGTCGATGGAATCAACCGATACAGGATTCACGTATGGAAGAACGAGATTGGCTGTCATATTTTCTGAAACTAAATGGATAATTGTTTAATACAGTTTAGCTTCGTTGCAATAGATTAACTAGATACAAGTAAAAGAATTCTCTCTTATTGTGGATATTAAAGGATACTTATTAAAGGATATAATATTTCGAAAAACTTTCTCTCAAGTCCCCGCAGGACCCCGGGTACTACATATACCTAAGCCCGCTACCGTTACAAAATTTTTTCTATTTCTTCATGACCCTCCCCGCTATCTCTCTACCTGTTCGTCTGTATACATCTTTATCTCAACCTCTCTATCCGTTTCTCTCCACATTATACTATCTAGAAGTTCTACCTTTTGGGGTAAATTTTAGGCGAGAGAAACAATTATTCTCCTCAAATACCCTTATCCCTATCTCCTTTCTTTACATGTCACACTCACCACCGTGAATCATCGCTGATTCACGAAACTTTCACCCCCCTTCCGTCCCATCGTAACAATGTGCTTGTCATCCCCATTAACCTTCCGGGCTTGTAAAAGTAATCCGTTTAACTTGCTGATATGGAAAGAGAAAGGGGGAGAGAACGTTCAAATTTTACGGATGCGAGAGACTTAAAATGGTAAAGCGTGACAAAACTTCTATCCTTACTCTAACACCTGTCCTAACACTCTCTATAATGGGGGACTGAAACCCCGTGGGGCGCCTCCCCAGGTGGCGGAAATGGAAAAGCCTGCTAAGTATAACAGTTAGGAAAAATGCGGACCAAACAGAGACTTTCATTTCACCGATTGATAATAAGTTCTTTGTAATTTGTTGGAGAGATCAGATAACAGAATAGAGAGAGAGAGAGAGAAGACAAAAAATCATTCTTATATTTTCTTGTGCCGCGTACACAAGACATTGGTCTTTACGACTGATGGTCTTGGAAAGTGAAGACGTCCCAGCATCGACACTCTTATAATTAAGCTATTTCAAGAAAGAATAATTAAATTTTTAATTTCAAATAAAAAATGAAAATGAAATGTTGTCTGTTTCAACAAAATCGGTCAATTCGTTGTGACTGACGGTCAAATTTAACGATCTGTACTTTATCCACTTTCTATATGTTGCAAATATTCTCTTGAATTGAACAGTTACTTTATTGAATTAAATAATATTGATATGACATTTAGTTGATTAAAAATTATTTGTGACAAAAGTCCTAATTCATTTATACAAATGTTAGAGAGCTGAGGCTTCCAAATTTTGTTTTATTATTGTTTTATATTCTGACTGTTGTTAATAGTTTCTATTACAGTTTTAAATTTTACAAATTTTTTGAATTTTATTGACAAGGGTTTTATTGGATTTACCCTCTACGTGAGGGTAAATAAACATACCAACAAACATATCTTAGAAATTTGTATATATACATTTACCTGGTACAATAGCTAATAATGGTTTGAAATGGAACATTGTACTGGACGTGATGATCATACAAATAGCGAATTTTATGTACATATTTGACTTTGCGGAATAATAAAAAACTCGTGTAGCCTCATCCTCGTCACAATACTTTTCGATTGCGTAATCCTTGTGCATCCGATCAATTATATTAGAGAGAACCTGTCGCTTCGCAAAGAACACAGTTGTTTTGGAGAACGCGTTGACGTAAGCGATCAGCTCAAACAGATCTTCCATGAGCTGATTTGTGTTCGTAAATTTGAAGCACACCACATACGCCGTCAAGAGGCATTGCATTCCCAAAAAAATGTACGAAAAAAAGAACAGAGAATTTTTACGTTTGAGGGGCCAGGCTCCTATCAGACTTGTGAATTTGCAGCAATGCCTCAATACGCTAGACGCAGCTGTAATCTTTGTCTGAAATGCAAATTGAATATTTATGTTTACTGCGTGCAATTTGATCGTTTGCAGTTGTACTTTTATCGAATCCATCGAATCGCTTTATTCCCCATACAACGCACATGCGCGACTAATTTCTATCCGGATGAGCTTTTACGGTTCAATTGTTTCTCACTGGCAGTGAGAAGCAACTTCTGCTCGCTTATTATATTTTAACTAAGCTTACTTCCCAATGATGGTTCGTACCTGTTATTAAATTTTTTTGTTCACACTTTTTGTGGAATCATATTAAATTGGAGGTAATGCACCTGTTTTTCGATTCTGCTCATCCCACTTAAAATTTTAATTAGAACTATAGATACATCGTTCTGTCGATAATTTCGAACGCAGACTTCAACTTCTCTGCGAATATTCTGAAGAACGAATAAGTGTGGCGAACTGTTGATAGAAATGTACTTAAACGATAATTAATAACTGTTAAAAGTGGTGAAAGATTATTAAGTGAAGTGAAAAAACAATCTGCTTGGACAGTTAAAAATTTGGATTCAACTTGTAACTTCCTAATAAACCAAATGATAGCAGCTTGGGCAGGTATGTAAAAATTCGATAGTATCAGCTGTTTAGAGGTATAAGAAAAGAACAGTTGAGTGACCACAATTATTGCCTCCGAAAGGTAACCTGTCATCAATCTACAGGAATACAATGGAGAACATATGCCAAATTTTTTTTACATGTGGGCGTCGACAGAAAGAGAAATAAAAAAGAAATAAATTTAAGCTCTCACACTGCCTAATGCGAAAATGTATGAAAATAAATGAAATTTATTTTACTATATTATGAATAGAAATGTATATTTTACGCAGTTAACTAATAAATCATTTGTACTTTTCGTGTCATAGGTGTACTTTGAATGTACGCTCAGGTATAACTAATTTCATACTTACAACTGTACTATTTTTTACAATTCATAAACATTCATAAAACTTTTCGTAAAACATTCAAGTACCCTACTGAACATTTCATCACCTGAAAGATATACATTCGTTATCTGAAAATTATTAATATTGTTACAGAATTTCTTACCTGTGTGAAACTAGCCATGGTCAAGGCATAAAATTTGCCCGCTGTGAGCATCGGAGGCGTTTGTGAACGCATTAAAGCGAAATAAATGGCTTGCTTATATTTTGCTGAAAAATCATACCACTCCGAAGCGTAGAGGGCTTCCATCAGATTAGTGTACTAAAATAACAAATCGAATTATTTCAATTTTTTTCACAAGTTTGTGATTCAGAACCTCTGTAGTGAGGCATTCACCAAGAACAGTGTACAGTAAAAAGATTTCCACAAAGCAGAATTCACAGACCATTAGATTTACTCCGTACGATAATCTTCCCTCTTTCCAAGCCTAAAATATTTATAAAAATTTCTAAATTATAAAATTTTTCAAAATTCAAACAAGATTTACAATAATAGATGCATATCCTCCTAGTGTCAGAATAATAATAGTGAATATAATTTGTAAGAGAAGTAGAAAATTAAAACACTGTCCTATATCTGCGACAAATCTAAAAATTAAACATATTTATTCACATATTGATATTCATTAAACTTATTTGTTTCACTGAATATATAAAAACTTATCCCGCAGGCTCACCGAAGAAGCCTTTGATGACTCTCAATCATATCTTTGAAATAAGCAGGAAAATTCTTTTCTTCGCACTTTCCATCCAGAACACGGCTACTCAATACGGAGAGCTGACCACACGCATGACATATGAAAACGCATAAAATGCAATCTGAAGCTTTGAATGACACTATGGAAATGATAATTAGTGGGCTCGATAAAATATACACTGCCACATATGTCTTTAAATCCACCGAATTAACTGGGAGAGGATTGACGTACGGAAGGACACGAGTCGCGTTTCCTGGAACTTTAAAAAATATTAAATAATTTTTTAAAAATTCCGATTGGTACGACTTACTCGTCACCATCGCTAAAATGGGCTTAATGTAAAATATCGTAGCCGCTACAACCACCATACTCGTAGCGAACTTGATGTAAACATTCGATCTGGCTACGTATGCCAAAAAACGTGAAATCTCGTTCTTATCGTGGTACTTTTCGATTTTGTAATCCTCGTATATTTCATTGATAATACGCGATAGCAATAATCGCTTCGTTACCAACAACGTGCATTTCGAATGTGCATTGACATACGATATCAACTCGAACAGGTCCTCCATAAGCTGGTTCGCGTTGGTGAATTGAAAACAAACTACGTAAGCTGTGAAGCAACACTGCATGCTCAAGTAGCCATAGAAAAAGAGGAACAGAATGTAATTCTGTTTCAAAGGCCAGGCACCTATCAAGCCAGTGTACTTCGAACAATATTCTATGACACCTGGCAGACATATTAATTTATTCTGAAATTATTTCAGAGTTATTATTCGCGTGAACTTTTAAAGTAAACAATGAAAAATAAATTCGTTGTCACATGAGTGTTCAAATTATAATAACTCTATTTAGAAAATAATTATACATCATATAAACAAATATAATTTGTCGAAGAAAATATTTAGGTGCTATGAACATAATTTCAGTTTTCATACCTTCTCAGATGAGTTCATTATTTAAATTTTATTTTTCAAATAATTCACGATAAACCACAACGATAAGCACGAACGAGCTCTTTCCCGAGCGAGGTTTGGGTGTAATCACGATTCAGTTCTTCGACAATAGTCAATAGGTACCTTTCGTGTGTGCATTAAAATTTCAAGCGATACGTCTAGCGCATGTTCGCAGCAGTTGTTGTTTTCTTTGTCATCTCGTTTTTTATGAAACATTGCACGAGCAAGTACATCTGTATGTCTTTTTTACCTTACTTAAAATATTAATTCTACCTTAGGTACCTATGAATTACGATAATTATATACTCAGACCAATATGAATGCACGAAATATTGTAGAGTCCAACTGCAAGAAGTGCAATATTTTTTTAAAAACAAGTTTATAGTGAACATCAGTTTACACTTACTCAGAAACTCGAGTGCAAGCATTATACAAAAATGTGCAGTTAATATCGCATAAGAGGTTTGAGTGAATTAGTTCAACTAGATTTTCTAATTATTCAAGTTATCATATATTAAATTAATTAAATAATTTTGATACATTGAGCTCATATTAAAAATAGAAACGAAATACCGCGCTTACAAAACTTCTCGTAAAACATTCAAATACGCCATTCCACATTTCACAACCTGATAATGAGAGAAGATTTGATTAGTTTAAACTAGTTTTTACTATTTCAAATAGGTACAGCATGTATAGGGATAATTTACCTGAGAGAAACCCATCATATTGAAAGAAAACATTGTTTCCGCAGAGAGAGTCAAAGGTAATTGTGCTCTTGTTATGGAAAATTGAATAATCTTCTTACAGCCTAAAGGTAAATCGTACCATTCGATATTGTAGAAAGCTTCAGCGATCTCAGTACTCTTAAAGAAAATATAATTATTAATGATAGTACTGATTATCAATAATTTTCTAAAAATTAATATTTTCATTTTGGCAAAGTTTCATTATATTGAACATTACAAATCTAAATTATTTAAAAATAATAAATTGATAGTATTATACTTCACTATAGTAAAAATAATCAGTATTGTATATTTTTGTTCACTATAATGAGACTCAATAGTATGACAGAGATTTATAAGTTCAACCTCGGTTTTCAGACGTTCGCCAACAAAAGAGTAAACGAAAATCATCTGCAGAGTACCGACGACAGAAACGAAGAAGCTCGTCGCGTATGTGCTCTTGCCATCTTTCAAACACTGAAACAGGCGAGTTTACGCCGAGAGTAATAATTCTCTTATCGCGTCTGCTGTTGCGTGGATGAGTGTTACTTACAGCGATCAAATTGTAAGAATTCAAGCACAGAAGAAACGTCAAGTATCCGAGCTGCATAAGAAGCAAGAAACTGTAAGCCTGTGTGATATCCTTTACGTAACTGAAATTAAATTAACTGTTAATAAATCATGGAAATTCGAGGCGTTAAGTTACTGTGAGAATTTCGAAATATTAAATTTTCTTTGTTACGTTTAAATAGTATAAATAAAGTGTTCTGTAATCTAGGATAAAATTTTTCGAAAGTACCTGGAGAATACTATTTATTCATAACAATATTCAAACATTGGATTAATTCAGTAAATACTTTAAAATTAATGAGTTGTTAATTGAGTTTACGGATCGTCACAGTAACCTAATCCCTCAATTATCTAACTGGCGATTCTAAACTTTAACAGCTTCTGATGCTTCTGAACCAGTTGATACAAGCGATCGTTACAATTTGGAGAACTGCAGTCCGTGTTGACAATCCGGTGAGACAAAACTGACATTTGACCACAGGCGTGGAATACGATCGTGATCAGAATGCAGTCGATACCTCGGGCACCCACGATGTACATTATCGTTAACGGAAAATGAAGTGCGTAGATGAGAAAATAAGTTTTCGAATCCGGAGCCTTGTACGGCACGGGGAGGTAAAAGGCAAAATCCCTCGAAATAGTAACATTTGGCTCGCTCTTTGCTGGTCATCAACATAATCCAAATTTTACTGTTAAAACTGTGGCACTCGGTATTTGTATAAAATTATTCTTGATATTGTTTTGAATAAAACAATCTAAGGTATTAATACATCAATGACTGGCCTCTTAAGTTGTAGTTGTAAATTAAACTTATTTTCATATAAGATCGTTATGAGATTCGAATACTATTTCTACAATTTTAGTTATTCGTAATGAAAAATTTCAAGTCATTTGAATGTTTGTAGATTGTGAAATAACTAGTCAAGTCTGCCCATATGTGGTAATTAGCAGAATTGTCCTTCAAATTATTTTTGCAAGGGTAATACTAGTTGAAAATTAGGTCACACCTAATATGAGCAGCCTTCGCATGTATTATGTATATGTGTTACATCACATATTATATTGAGAAATAGAACATTTGGTATACAAAAATATCAAGTTCAGAAAAAAGTAGTTGGTACGACAAATTAAAATTCCAGTTACATATGAATTCAATCAGACATGTAATTCCTTAGAACAAGAATAATTTTGACACAGTAATAATTAATAATAAATAATATCTTACAAATCACTACTTACTCATGTAGTAATGCATCAGAGGTTTCATATAGTACAAAATGATGTTCACCAAAACAGAAAAGAAAGTTATCTTAACGAGGAGCTTGCCGAGATTGCAATATCGCACGTATCGATAAACCTCCTCGCGATTCTCGTAATTCGCGATATCGTAACCCGTGTCCAAATCTTTAATTAGCCTCGAAAGAATCTTTCTCTTGACGACGAGAGCGGTGCACTTGGAATGAGACAGCAAAAATGCAATCAATTCCAGGGTGCATTTCACAATATCGTGACCGTTCGTCAATTGAATCAATGCGGATGCAGTGAAACACGACTGCACCGATAGATAGGTGTAGAAGAAGAAGAAAGTTGGGTGTCTCCATTTCGGAGGCCAGCCACCAATCACATTGAGAATTCGATAGCAATAATTAGCGACAGCAGGAGCACCTGCTAAGTCATCCTGAGAAAAGAAGTCGGTAGAAAATGTTATTTGAAAAAAGAAAAATTTCATACGTGCTTGATATCGTTATCAATTTTCTCACAGCACAGGAATTTTATCGCAAATTTGTTTAATGTGTCACAAAATTTGCAATAATTTCACAATGTGGTTTCTTATTTCAATATTGCTGTAATTCTATTATTGAAATACACAATATACTATATATTTGCCATGTATGTATGTACTATATGTATTCACAATATGTAGATTGTACTATGTATTCACAATGTGCATATCGTATTGTGTATTCGCAATGTGTATAATGTACAATGTATTTACGATATATAATGTAATTTTACAAAACAGTCAACGACAAAATAGATAAATTCTAGCGATGTGAGAATATTTTGTGCTACTTGGAAAACAAAACCGTACTTTGACGGCGTCGTCCATCAAGAAGCTATTCCTCCCCATTTGCCGTTTTTCCGCTAACTGCTCGTCCATTCGGTGTTGTTAGTTCGATGTTCGTTTTCATCATACTAAAAAAATCCAATTTCCGATTCGAGTATTATCGAGACGAGATCGTAACCGGTAATCAGGTAATACGCTTATTAAATATAACGTAGAGTTAAAGTTCGAGAGTTTTTTCTACGCTTCATTTCTTTAATTGAAATGAATTATAGCCATGATAGTTCGATGAGAATAACGAGGATAAGATAATAGACTAGGGTTCACTCGCCAGCACGATTTTCGGAACGCGACTTGAGTGAAAATGCGAGTTATTGACCGATAATGATTCATAATAAGGTAATTATTTTCAAGTTCAATGCACGAAAAATATTAAACAGTTTTAAACGCATCCTATTTATTGAAATGCACTGTAATACTGGAAATTACACTTCGTTCGTATTCTCGTACATCGCCTGTCTAAAATATTTATCGGTTATTTCATGTAATTTTCCACGAAACTGTGCACGCGAACTAGCGATGACTCACGATAGGAATCACAATCAGACTTCTCTCAACTGTTCCTACTATTTTCGTACACAAGTGATCGGTTACAAGACTTCCCGAAGTACCGATAAGTAGCTTGCTGAGCATTTCATCACCTGTGAGTTTAAATTATATCTAGCATTTGTTTCATCATATTGTGAAGTGCGAATCAACTTACGTCAGTGAATCCGGTTAAGGAAAACGTGAAAAATTTTCCTCCGGTAAGTAAAAGAGGCATTTGAGCTTGGGCAAGCGCAAATCTCATCGAGTTCTTGTAATTTGACGGAAAATTGTACCATTCGCAATCGTACAGAGCGTCCGCGACTTGTATACTCTAAAAAAAAACTATATTTTTGAATATCCAAAAAATATTTTCTATGTATGATATGAAAAATGGTGGATAGCTTTTTACTTATGGTCTATTTTATATGAATAACATTTTTGTCAAAAAATACCTCTGACTGAAGACATTCGCCTATAAAGCAATAAACAAAAAGAAGTTGTATCACAATCAATTCAAATACAATGAAACTAGTAATTCGTGTAGTTTGCCCCTCCTTCAAACTCTGGAATTTAAAAATATAATATGCATGAAAGATCAACCAAAAACTATGGTACAACGGTGACTTACAACAAGAACAGTGTATCCTATCAGACAGATGAGAAACGTCATACTTAAAATTTGATAAAACATTAACGGACTGAAACAGTCATTCACTTCTTTGGTTAATCTAGAAAGTTAATGTTGCTGAAAATATTTGTATCAATTTTAGGTGACAGACTCGAAAACTCATTCTTACCGTATCAGCCGCTGGTGTTTTTGGATTAAATCTCGGAAATAACGATCGAAGCCAATGATTTTGTAATCGCCATTTAGGATTCGATGACGCAATGCGGAATACTGACCGCATATATGGAATATGAACGTAATCAGTAGACAATCGCTAGCGAAGGAACCAATAATAATAACTGGCATACAAAATCCTTCGTAAAGATAAATCATGATGTACGTTCTCATTTCGGTCACCTCAAACGGAATCAACATGCGGTATGGAAAATTACGTGGTTCTGTTGAATTACCAATAACTATTTGTAAAAATAATTGTAATGATTATTAACAGTATTTTTTGCCATTTTAATATTTTGGTATATCGTCTTGAAACTAATACCATAAAAATAATGATGAGATTATCAACATACACGCGATAACACATGAAATTTTTATATTATTAGATAGCTAATGAATGTGCTTACGGAATTATAATTAATAATACAAAATTTTGAAACTTTAAAAACATTGTACACATATAGTAGAGTACATAATATCACGTAGTGTGTACAATGTTATCTCCCTAATTGTGAAAAATAATACTTCTAAAAATTGTACTGGACTGTGCTCTATTTGTATTATATTGTACGACACCCACAAGAAAATCAAAAAACGAATATACATATATACATATATTTATATTTAAATCATCTGTTCTGGATTCTTCTCATTGCCCGAAGCTCAATAAAATGTAAGTGATTGATGAATGTGAAATTTCAGAAAATTTTCTCGCAAGTCCCCGCAAGACCCGAGTAGGTACTATTTGTATAACCTCGGCCGATAGCGAAATTTTTAAAAATTTTCGGGAAATACTTGCGAGAAAGTTTTCTGAAATCTTACATCCGTTAATTAGTTGCATTTTTTGAGCTTTAGACAACGAGAATAATCAAGAAACAAACAGGCCAGGTAATTTGAATATAAATATATATTTTTAAAAAGTTGTATTTTCAAAAAAGGGGTTAACATTGCATACACTGTCGCGCGCCACATTAAACTTGTTGGTGTATTTCCACTTTAAACTCTTTTAACTTTTCTACACGATTCTTACAGATCTTCGTTCCTGATGAATATCCAGCCAATGGTTTCAAATAATAGAGCAAGGCCGTTCCTATGCAGCTCACAACCACAAGTTTAACATAAGATTTAGAAAAATCATTGTATCTCAGGAACCTCAGAGCTTCCTCCCGGTTGTAATAATTTTCTGGTTTGTAATCGAACTTCAATTCTGCCATGATCTTGCACATCTTGGCACGATTTATAAAACAGGCACCAAGCTTGGACAGTGTCAGTAAAAACGTCGCGAATTCCATGAAATCCTCGATGAAATCGTAAACACTTTGAAAACGCCACATACTCGCTATTATGAGGCAAGATTGAAAAGACATGTATCCATAAAAGGCGAAAAATAGTACGTAATTTGGTTTTCCCGGCCATGCTCCTAGAACTTTCAGTATTCGCGAATCGTAAACGAGTATTTCGTGCGCACGTGAGAGTTCCTCCTGCAAAGATGATATTATTTTTCAAAATGTATAGGTACGAAAATTATTTAATTCGTAATTGTGTAATTCGTTTATGTTCGTTTTTGTACAGTCAAAACTAATTGTGGTTTTTTAACTATTATTTTTTTACAGTAAAATTAAAATATTTAATTATAAACTCTCTACTAGTGTAGAGAATATCGGAAGCCAGTACGTACTATCACTTCTGAATCCATGAAGATTCCTCTCTAATAATTAGATCAATTTCTTCCGTGACGCTTCGATAGAACTCTCAACTCTCGCAGTACGTCGAACGCATCAAGTCGACAATGCGGAGGACTGAAATTTTCTTATAGTCGAAAGTGCAAATTACACTACCGTTATTATCGTTGATAATACGAGTCGTATGGTACAGTTTGTCTAGTCTCTCGGCTTGGTCATTAAGGTCGTAGGATGAATATTCATGTTTTGCGGGGATGTATAATTTTCTCCGATTTCTGCCCCGCATTACCGATCATTTTTTTAAAACAGGCACTGTCCAGTCTTCGCGTAATACCGAAACTTTCACGGTAAGTGATCGTACCATAACTCGTGAAATTGCAATTAGTACTTTCACCAATGATTGCGGGTTCCGAACGCGATATTTCGGCACGGCTCATTTCGATTTCAGACAGTGTAAAAGAACGAAACTCCGTTCTTGTGGTTCGGTGAAACAATAGGTACGTGATTTTTGATACGTGTTATTTGAAGATTTGTAATTCACGACATGAACGTAGGTAATATCTCTTCAAACTTCTTACTCTAAATCTCAAAGTTGTGAAATTTCTTAAAGTTCTTTATGAGAAATCGAACATATATAATAGTGCACTATGAAATTCATTACAGTGCCAACTTAGCTATCTTATAATTTCAATATAGTATTAATTTACTCGTGAATGTTTTTTAAAGAATTAATTTAAAAATTATTTTTTCATCTATAATTATATTTTAAATTTACTTTATTGAAACATACATAAAACTAATGTATCATAATAATTTTCGTAAAACTGACAAGTAAACCATAGAAGATTTTACGATCTAAAAATGTTCATAAATTTTAAAGTTAATTATTATGTAATAAGTATGATGAATTGAATATTTTATATCTCACTTCCATGAAGGTACTAAGCGACAGTGTATAAATTCCACCGGCAGACAAGGCAATAGATTTTTGAGCTTGAGTTAAGCATATCGCAAATGACTTTGAATTTATCAGCGAAGGATTTTCGTACCACTCCAAGTCGTAGAGTGCGTTTTGCCAGTTGGAACTCTGAAAACCAATTCAAATTTTTACTTAAAGGAATACACGATCCGAAAAAATATAGCTACTTCAGTTATGAGACGTTCTCCGATAAAACAGTAGCCAAAAAGTAGCATAGTGAGAACTGTGGCGTAAATGAAGTAAGTCAAGACCTCGGCTCCTTTTTCATTGCTAGTCTATAAAATACAATAATTCGTAATTAATCAATTTGTTGTTTTATCACTTATGATGCATATTACCGTTATCACAGTATATCCCGTGAAGCAAAGAAGAATCATGATGACGAAAATTTGTTGCAACATTAGCACACCAAATGCCTCATCCACGTTTCGAATCAACCTTGAAATGTAAAATGTGAAAGAAGGCGATATAAAATTACATTTTGAATAAACTGAAGTAGCAAAATGCACCTCAAGAGACGTTGATGCATCGACGCAATGTCACCGATATTCTGCAAATCGTTCTTCGAAAATATGTACTTGGCTCGATGCGTCAAAACGGAAAACTGACCGCAGAAATGGAGCATGAGAGTGACCAAGAAGCAATCCGTTCCGGTTAGGCCAAAAGTTGCGATATAAACAATGAGAGCTTGATAAATATAAATCAAAACGTAGGTTCGAAATTCGGTTATTTCGAAAAATATCTTCGTGTGATACGGTAACTGGTAGACGGTGGTATTGAAGTCTACGAAAATTTATTACGAATGTGAAAATTGTACATGAAAATTGAAAAAATAGGAGAGAAATGTATCCCACCTCCATCTTTCATAGTTAAACGACTAATTAGCGGTATGAAGTAATACATGCCACTCCCCATCAAGGTAAGCGGCATGGCTATTTTTATGAAATATTTAGCCATGGAATTGTATTTCAAGAAGGCTTGTATTTCATCCGGCGTTCTGTAAACATTTATCGAATAATCTTTCTGTATATCGTTTAAGGTCTCCTTCAAACGAGACGACTGGAGTCTATATATCGTCATCTTCGATAAAATCATTATTAAGATGGCGTTCTCTGTCGTGTTATCCACCACGAGCGCGAGATTGTCGATGTTCTCGTAAAGCTCGGCGGAATCCATCGAGCAATGCAGCGTTAAATACAAAACGAGAAAAGAAAACACGAAATCGTTCAAATTATTTGGCCAGAGACCGAGCCTAGTCAGTATGCGTTCGTTCCACGTCAAGAGTTCAATTGCTTTAACGAAATCGACCTCTGTGTTCTCGTCGTATTTATGATCTGGTGTTATACTCTGCAAACAGAGAAAAAAAGAGGGAGGAGTTCGATGTGCGGTAGCATATTTCAATCTGAGCGAGCAGACAACACTCGCGGAGGATTTCGAGCGGATTGCAGGGACATAAAAATCCTCCTCCGTTCAAATAGAACTTGACGTAGAAGTTGCATGTTTGATTTTACACGATACACGGTTATCAAGGTGGAAATTAACGCTGAATCCAAAACACGGTAAGCATCGTCGTTAATATGGTCAAATATTTTTACCGTTCATTATCAGACGCATACCGGTTACGGCTTTCGCGTAATCGGCTATGTGCAATTAATCATACTTACTCCGTCAATCTCGCTCATTTTCGACGAGCTAATATCAACGCGAAATTTACTAGCTCGATAACTTCGAGAAGACTGCCCAAAAATGTAGAGACTCGCTTCGAGGAAAACGAGCCTCCGACGATTTTCTTCATTCAATATGCAGCTACGATAAATTCTTTCGCGTAACGACCTTGGCTATAACAACCGGGATATAACGACGCAAAATTCGATCCCGGATGTTCTCTCGGATATGTACATACGTGTATATTTAATATCGTTGTAACGACGTACGTTATTTCGTCGCCGTGGCATAAGTTAAGTCTATTCTATTGCTCCATCTTAATAATAGCTATTCCGTATTATCGTATGGCGGAAAAGTTTTCGAGAGAACAAATTTTTCGTTTGTACGTAAATAAGTAATGTAATATCGATACGCGGGTCCAAGATGGCCTCCCGTCCTTCGGATTAAAGATTGTGAAATTCTGAGCATTGTTATTTTGCATTTTTGTTAAACAGTAAAAATACAATCGATTCTATTTTTTTTATAAATAACTTAGGAAATATTCACTGAGTACGTGTGTTCTATTATCAATTTTTCGCATTATTTTTGATTGACAAACGTGTATAATAAAAATGTAATTAAAAAGTTAATATTAATGAAAATTGCAATTAAACTGGGTTATTGCGCCAGAATCTCTCTTCGTTTCGAGATACGTTGCTTGTATCTGAGAACGACTCGAGATGATTTACTGCAATTTTTCGTAATATAAATCTCACGAGTTGAGGGGAAATAAAATTTTAAACGTTCGTTAATCGATTCACGACACCACGAAGCTGTTTAAAGCCTGATTGAATCTTCATTGGAGTACACATTACACAACGAGCATTATGTTGCTCTAGACAATTGAGATAAGGCAGCTGAGTAATGCAGGTGGGGGGTGAAAACCGAACGCTAGTAGCGAGCGTGTGAAGTCTAGAAAGTGTATCGTAACGGCAACTTGTCAGACCTAATACCGCTCAGTTTAGTTGTGCTGTGTGCGCTGGCAAGGTTAGTGTGACAAATTAACGAGCATTAGAAATATTTATTTATTCGTATTTGGTATCAGTGAATAAATATGCATTGTGTCTAAAATGCATTTATCGATGAACCTCTGTGTTGTTCCAGTTATATTCAATTTCATTGTTGATTATACCGCAGAATGTACGTGAGTAACATTTATGTATGACAATGAACGAATAAATTGACTCACACGTAAGTTCTCATTGTATACCGAATTCGGAAAAAATTCGAGATTGAATATAACTGAATAATCGTTCGTCTGGGATAATCGTTTATTTATCGTAAATTATTACTATTGAAACTATATAGTTAAATAAGGAAATTTCGAATGTCGTTGAATATGAGTCAACAGGAAAGTTGGTTCTGTTTGACCTCAATTAAAAAGCGTTTATAACAAAAGGATTCAATTTAACAGGGACGCGAATGATCGATGCAAAAACTCGTGGCTAAGATGAATCATTAACGCAGTTAGAATGGACGGACAAGAAAAGTACCAGAAGCGGTCACGTAATCCGCGTTCAGATGCCAATCTACTATCTGTGATAACTTTCTCGTAAGACCGAATGTCGATTACTTCAACGATAGAAAAAATTCTGAATAATTCAAATGTTCATTTTCATACTGCCAAAAAAATTACATACAATATTTGTATGTTTATGTTTATATTTTATTTTACACTATAAATTCTCAATGGAATTCGAATGAACATTTAGTTTATTCTTCATAGCTTTACACATAAGTACTACGAAAATTTTGAAAAATGTTTCTCCCCAATAGATGGCTTTTCAAATTATTTTGGCTTGGATTCAAAAAAGATCTCCAAGTGGAAGATTTATACTCTCCACTGAAAGCTCATACGAGCAGTTTACTGGGATCTCGTATGAACAAAATGTGGGACGAGGAATTAAAAAGATGCTCCAATACCAAACGCGTTACTCAGCCAAGCTTACTCAGGGTTTTAGCAAAAAGTTTTGCTCCAGGGCTAATGAAAATGGGAGTAGTTTTAGCTCTTTATGAATTTCTACTCAGGTACACCACTCTTGTTCAAACGTCTAGTTAAATATCAGGTACTACTAACTCAATCAAAATTTGCTGTATGTTATTTCATTACGATTATTCACGAGAGAAGACTAATTTAATAACCGATAAACTTATTTTCTGTTTAGATAATTAATTATAGATAATAATCCTATTTTAGACATGCCTTATACGATTTTTTTATTTTATCGCTGATGTAACGATTAAACGAATGAAATCAGGCTAAAATTTATTTTTCAGAATATATCAACCTATAATACTTGCCAAACTTCTTCGTTATTTATCGCTCAATGATAAAGAGAACCGAACAGAGATGATATACTGGGCTGTGGCTTTTATTTCTTGTTCTTTTGTCGAGGCATTTGTTACTCATAACACAGTGCACTATTTTATGCACACAGGTCAGAAATGTCGAGTAGCTTGCAGCGCTTTAATTTATAGAAAAATCTTGAGAATGTCAAACTCGGTTCTCAAGAGTGGAAGTTCCGTTGGTCAGGTACTTTCTAGTTTTAATTTTTAATGGATATTTATGAATTTTCAATGGTAATATTATAATTGTAATTATGAATATTAACCGGAAATTTTTAGATGGTAAATCTTCTGAGTAACGATGTTGAAAGACTGGATTACGGTGTGTTTACTTTTCATTACAGTTGGATAGCACCTATCCAAACATTAATAATTGCATATTTGGTATATCGAGAAGTCGGATTGGCAGCAGTAGTTGGCCTTTTCACTTTCCTAATCTTTATTCCAATGCAAGGTGATTAATGTTGAATGAAAATTAGAGTAATATTTTTTGATAATATTTCATCCCATTCGAAATTCTATCAATGTAATATTCCGGATTTTCTTCACAGGTTTGATAGCAAAGTATATATCTCGATTCACTCGTATGTCAGCCTTCAGAACTGACGAGAGGCTTCGTTTAGTCAATGAAATAATAAATGGCGTTCAAGTCATTAAAATGTATGCATGGGAGAAACCTTTTACCTATCTCGTAGAAAAAGCTAGGGGGTAAATATAGCAATTGCATATTGATCGATAAATTAATTTTCTGTATAACAATTTCGTAATCAAATTTAGAAAAGAAATACGTGTGATAAAGAAATTCGCAATCGTCGACGGGTTGATATACAGTTTCGATTGTTACGTTCCCCGTCTCTCTTTGTGCGTAACGATAATTTCTTACGTTTTCTTTGGGAATTATATAAACGCCGAGAAAGTTTACATGATAACAGCATTTTACAACGTTCTTCGAAATACAATGGCCGTATCTTTCGCAATGAGTAAGTTGTATTACTTGAATGTAAAATAATATTTTCATCGTGAGTATTGTTTTCAGGTATTAATCAAACAGTACAAGCAATGGTGTCAATCAAAAGATTACAAAAGTTTTTATTGTTCGATGAACTCGAAGAACAGACTGCCCCGAAAGCCGAGAAAATAGACGATCGGGAAGAAAATTATATTATATCGTTAAAAAATGTTAGCGCCAGATGGACTTCGGATAGTAAAGAAAATACAATAGATAATTTAAATTTGTCTATAACTCCCGGAAGTCTTGTCGCTATTGTTGGCCAAGTAGGAGCTGGTAACGTCGATTTATTTAAAATGATATATTGCAGTGCTATGTGCTAATAATCATTTTTCATAAGGAAAAAGCAGTTTATTGCACGTTATAATGCGAGAATTACCACTGACGCAAGGAAATTTGAAAATCCATGGGAAATTCAGTTATTCAAGCCAGGAACCATGGTTGTTCGCTTCTTCCGTCAGACAAAACATCATTTTCGGAGAAACAATGAACGAGGTATGTTTTATCTTTAATTGGTCAATTTTTTAGAATTGAAAACGAAATTCTTCGTGAAATTTTGAGAAGAGAAGGTTTTAGATATTAGATGCACCGTTTTCGGTCCTATAGACGAGGCTTGTTTTAAATTCTTCGTTAGAATTCGTTGATACTTATCGAACATAAATATCGATATCGATCGAATTCAAACTATATGTATGGAATATAAATATCGGCGTCGATTAATATCACTCAAGATCTATCTTAGTCACACTTACAGAGCTAAATCCGGTTTTAATCAGTTAACAAAATCTGAGATAACTCAAAAATGAATGAGAACGTTTCTGATTGAAATTTCATGAGCAACCTTTGACTAAGAGAAATTTGATTGGTTTTTTGGTCATAGATAGTTCGTAAACAAAATACAGACGTAAATACGGCAAAAAACCGATCAAACCTTTTAACCCGGAATGATATAACGACCTCCCAACTTAAAAAATTTGCATTTACCCTTTCGGTGTATAAAATTTTCGCAGGCTGGACCGTAAGGAAATTCGCGCCTGCATTGCTCCGAAAGGAGTTGGGTAATCTCTTGTAAATACTTTACACTTTAGACTTCACACTCAAAACTCGCGAAAAGAAAAGACACACACGACACGATACGACGCGACGATTTTTAAAAACTGTTCAGAACCATAATGGCCGACTGCGCAGTGCGTAGTCGCGCCACCACCACGAGAGAACTAATGTGAAGCACGAATAAAATATCATTTTCTTATGAATATTGAATCGTATATAAAAACAATTATAGTAATACACTGAATAATAATATAATAATGAATAATGTACTAAATAAATATATATATATACAGGGTGATTTAAAATTGTATGCGGATTTTTCACCGGCGGGTAGCTGGCGTAATTCCGAATCGAATGGCGCAAATAAAATTAAAATCTATAATCCCGTTTAGGAGATATTGAGGAAAATGTGCGGCCAATCAGAAACGGCTAGTGACAAATTATTCACTGAACAAAATATACCGCGAGTACAACAGAGTAGTCACCGATTTTTTCAGAGATGATTGTTAGCCAACATCAGTGCGGTGACAGCTGCTTGAAGTTGGCACAAGACTCTGATCGAGACTTGGAGCGAGACTTTTTCTGAGATCTCAAGCGAGGTCACGAGAAAGACTCTGATCGAGACTTTTTTCTGGTTTCTTGAAATTTGATGAAAATTGGTATATTTATTAATTTTGATGCGTACTACAAGATTCTTAAGTGAAAAAGTGTAGAATAACCATAAGAAAAGACGAGTGTCGAATAATAAGCGAAAAGTAGCAATTTTTGTGTTCTGAAATCTTTGAAACGCCATTCTCACTCTCTACAGCCTCCTGAAGGATCAATCTGCCTTAGTTATGGCCCATACGCAAGATTCCAAGGAATCGATTAAAAAGAAATCCAAATCGATTCGACTTACGGTTCAGTTTTTATTTACACTTTCCTATATGGCTACGTTGTGGGCGTTCTGTTTTAACGCAAACACCGCGCTGTTCCTATCCTCTAAATCCAATAAATTTTTGCATACTTGTACGTCTCATATTCATATACAGATTAATGCAGATCTCATCGATATGTACTAATATGCAAAGTTTCATCGCATTCGGAAAACAGGAACAGCGCGGTTTCTCCGTTCAAACAGAATTTGAAGAACGTAGACATTCACAATATTGTATTCTGAAAGATTCTGAAAGACTGGAGCTTATCCGATCCCTTTCCTGATGAGCTAGCGCTAGAATTTCATAAGCAAAAGAAATGAAGTTCAATTTTTCGACACCGGGGGTTTAACACGATAAACTATAATTTCAGTCACGGTACCGAGAGGTGCTTCGTGTTTGCCAACTAAAAACCGACATTTCGATGTTCCCTTACGGCGATGGAACGCTTTTGGGTGCCCGAGGAATCAACCTGAGCGGGGGACAACGCGCAAGGATAAATTTGGCTCGTGCCATATACGTAGATGCGGATATTTATCTACTGGACGATCCTTTATCGGCAGTGGATCCCCACGTCGGCAAGAGCATCGTCAACGACTGCATTTGTGGCTTCCTGAAGAGCAAGACGAGAATTCTCGTGACCCATCAACTTCACTTCCTCAAGGACGCCGATCTGATAATAGTCATGAACGACGGAGCTGTAGAAGCTCGAGGCACGTTTTCCGAATTGCAAGCCTCGGGTATCGACCTTATGGAGTTCATCAAAAACGAGAACAATTCCGATCAGAAATCCGACATCAAGAACGAGTTGAACAATGTCGACACTATAGATTACGTTAACAACACGACCGCTGAAAATATGCTTTACGACGTTGAAGACCAAGTCGAAGAAACTCGAACGCTCGGCAAAGTGTCGGGAAAAGTTTATATGTCGTACTTCAAATCGGCTAAAAATCCGTTCCTACTTTTCATTATGCTGATTATTTTTCTTATGAATTTGTTCGCCGCGAGCGGCAGCGACTATTTTTTGGCGTACTGGGTGAATATCGAGCAGGTCGCGATCAAACAGTCAATGGGTAACGAGACCGTATTGAACTGGCAGCATTATCTATCGCGAGATCAGTGCATTTATATTTACCTCGCGCTGATTATCACTACTGTCATCACCTGCAACTCGCAAGATTTGATTTTCTTCGATATTTGTATGCGGATTTCGAAAACATTGCATGCCAACATGTATCGCAGTGTTATTCGCTCGACAATGTATTTTTTCAATACAAATCCAACAGGACGTATATTGAATCGATTCTCGAAGGATTTTGGAAATATAGATATGAGACTGCCCTTCAGTCTGTACGACGTGACTAACATTGTGTTCATACTAGCAGGAACCGTAGCGATAATGGGACTGGTAAATCCATGGTTATTGATACCAGTCTGTGTAACATCCTTTTTATTTTATTTGCTCCGGAGTTATTACGTGGCCACCAGCCGGAGTATCAAACGGTTGGAAGGGATAAGTGAGTGAATTTTTTATTTATTGTGTATTCTTATTTTCATAGTAACAATTCATTATATAACAAAAGAAAAATCTTTTTATTGAACAAATTACATTAAGAGAAAATCAATTCAGTTTAAATAATTAATTTATTTATGAAATAAATGTTATGAAACAAGTTCTTCTAAAAATAGAATAATGAATTTTGATCGGTATCAGCAAAAATGAATTTGCAACGGTAGACAAATTACATTAAGGTAAAATCAATTCAGTTTAAATAATTAATTTAATTACTAAGAAAAAAGTTAAAATTTTATGAAATAAGTCCTTGTAAACATAGAATAATAAATTTTGAGCCGGAATTTCACTTTTGAACCATTTCACAGCTCGATCGCCCGTGTTTGAACACCTGACCGCCACTCTGCACGGCTTGACAACCATACGAGTCTCCCAGGCGCAGAAAATCGTAACGATGGAATTCGATCGGCACCTCGATCTCCATTCGTCGGCCTGGTACCTCTTCATGTCGACATCGCGCATGTTCGGTCTCTACCTGGAACTCTTCTGCATGCTATGCAGCGGTGCGATAACGTTCAGCTTGCTGCTGGTCGACGACCTAGCCGTAATCGGTGACGTAGGCCTGGTCATAACGCAAACTCTGGTCATCTCAGGGTTGTTGCAGTGGGGTATCCGCCAGACCACCGAACTGGAAAACCAAATGACGTCCGTAGAGAGAGTCCTGGAGTACAGCCGTCTCGAGGAAGAGCCATTCCTGGACAAACGAGCGGACGTACGCGTGCCCGACAACTGGCCGTCGAAGGGTCTCGTCGAGTTCAAGAACGTTAAACTCCGATACAGCGAGAGTGGCCCCTACATACTGAAGGGCATCAGTTTCGTGGCTCAGCCTTGCGAGAAAATTGGAATAGTCGGTAGGACGGGAGCTGGCAAATCGACTTTGATAAATGCGCTGTTCCGTCTTGCGATTATCGATGGCGAGATCAAGATCGACGGGATCGATACTGGCAGCATAAGTTTGGCCGATTTTCGTTCCAAGATCAGCATAATTCCTCAGGAGCCGGTGCTGTTCGGTGGTACTCTGCGACAAAATTTGGACCCCTTCGAAGAGTACTCGGACGATGTCCTCTGGCAGGCTCTGGACGAGGTCGAGTTGAAGGACGTGGTCGACGAACTAGTGGCCGGTCTGCAATCGATGGTCTCCGAGGGCGGGACCAATTTCAGCGTGGGCCAGCGTCAGCTGCTCTGCCTGGCCCGAGCGCTCGTTCGTAACAACAGAATTATGATTCTCGACGAAGCCACTGCCAATGTGGACCCTCAGACGGACTCACTGATACAGCAAACCGTACGCAGAAAGTTCTACAATTGTACAGTGTTCACGATAGCCCACAGATTAAATACTATCATGGACAGCGCGAAGGTTCTCGTGATGGACGGGGGAAATGCAATTGTGAGTTTTTATTGGAGGTGAAATATGAGTGAGTTTGTTAATGTTTTTTCTTGTTTCAGGAATTCAATCACCCATACATATTGCTGAAGAATAAAGGTCACTTTTATAGTATGGTTCAACAAACCGGGCCAGAGATGGCTCATACTCTCATGGAAATAGCAGAAAATGTAAGTTGAGTTAAAAAGTTATACAATTAATTGCATATTTTATAAAAATAACAAGTAGATTTATTGTTCTTAAACTGCACTCGATTTTCTATAACATTACTATTATTGAAAATTTTTATCTAAATTTTCTTTCGGTTTTAGAACTACAATGAAGTCGACAGTCAGATTCCAGTCCGATAATAGAATTGTCTTTTTTTTAAGGAAGTGTATATCGAGAAACTATTAAAGATTTGAACGACTTAATTAATAAAATATAATATGTTCATATTATTACCAGTAATGATGAAATAATTTAGAATGAAATTCTGATAGAATCCAATCCGTAAATGAAAATCCACCGGAGCATGTAGACAAAAGTATTAAAGGTTCGACAGTTTATACAAAATAACTTTTATTTCTTTCATATCGATTAAAAAATAACGTTAGATCATAGACAATATTTTCTCACTTCGGCTAAATACCTATCTATTTTGACATTCAATTTTTACAGTGTATAATTTAACTTTTATATGCTAATACAGCATTAACACCTAGATTCATCGACGCGATTCTAATTTATACAATTTTGAATTTAAAATTTTCATAACGACAAAGGTACGAAATGGATATTTAATATAATAATGTGATAATAGTTATTTGTAAGCTGTACGTGCGAAAGAAAGTTATTTCAAAATTACCGAACATCTAGGCATTAATGCACTTGAACGTATATCATGACCTTCATTCCATAAACATTAAAAATTGGTATAAATAGTATTCATCCACTTTCTTATTTGTATATTTAAAAAATATAATAGAACATTGTACCTCTGTAAAAACGTTCTTAGAAATATTTCTATAATTTTAACATTTTTATGTTTGATAAAAGTATTATTGAGAAATATCTTCTTCGTTTTCACAATCATTTAAAATTGCATAAAAACATTAAAATCTTATCGTATCTTTACGAAATCATCAATCGAATTACAATGTCCTACCACAATTTACGGTATAATTTTTCTCAATGGTAATTAATTTTTAAGTATTGAAAGAATTGTCGATATAAATGTAATTCATATACAATGTAAAGCGATTGAACTGAATACAACAAATGATTTTCAACTAAACGATAATCGTAAAGATACAAAAAGGCCATTTGATGCATTAAATATAAATCCAAAATGAACACAGACATACAGTTACATCGTCAGAGTAATCAAAAAGAGCATTGCGTTTTCGTGGAATGTGAAACACGCAAAAGTAATATCCATACTATTCAAATATTGATCAATGGCGCTCTAATTTCATTCCGCTAATTGTTCTTACAGTATCGTAATTATAATTCAGCTACAAAATACTGCTCATTTTGATTGTGGAACATAGATCGATGTTTGATGCAAACATGAAAAGAAATTTTTCTCAGCACCTCATAATTTGCCATAGTCTTTTTTCTCTTACAGAAAACTATTGGTCGAAAACATGATCCTACTTTTTCGTTTCAATAACAGTTCCTTTGTGTAAGTCACCATTATAAAATTTGATAGAAATAATCAATATATATATATATATATATAACGTACATTAAATCATTGTTTTATTTTTGTCTTTTGCTTTTATATGTTTTATATCTTGACTATTGTCTATCGATAACAAGTAACAAAAGGACTTACGACATTAGGAACTTTTTAGCAAAATATTCGTTGCACAGACATTTTGAAATACACGACGATAAAAAAGTTTCTTGCACGCTTCGTGTTCTATATTGCATGTGTAACAAAACAGACCTAACTTGCAGCAAATACAAAATTCATTGATAATTTCATGACGCACCCCACCCAATTGCCGACCAATCGATTACTTATCCAATTTAATCACAAAAGCTTCACCAGGAGGTACAGTGAGCTGTTTAAAATAAACCTCTCGGTCGAGTCTCTCTTTTGTGCCGACAACAACGTGTCCACTGTAGTATAAATTCGAGAGATCTTTGGTTTGAGTTTCATTTCCTAAGTTTGCTACGTAAACAAACGTATTTCGTCGAGGATACCAACGTTCTACTACAATCAATTCGTCCTTAGTGTATCTGGAATTTTTTTTAAATTATATATTACAAGTTACCATTTGATCGATCGATTAAAAATTACCTGATATCACAATTTGCTTCGATTTTGTTATCTTTCATAACTACTTTCGTGAATAATGACGCTGTGCTTGCACGGAGCATGGACATTTCGGTAATCGTACCCATAAGATTTGTTTCTGTTGGCTTTGGACTTTCCGGTAACCACGGAACGACACCTTTAGAAGCAAACTTGTTATCCAATCCGTCCTCTTTATCCCAGTGCATAACAGCTAAGTTGTGAAGATGAGCCAAATCTTGATGCTCCGAGCACTCGCAGTCTACAATGCCTTTCTGCAAGAGTATTAAATATAAGAATCAAAGTATTTAAAAAGTAGATAAACTAGGCCTACGAGCCACAAACATAATTTTCTATTATAAATCTATTTAAATGGCAACTTTTCAAAGAGTGTTCAGAAATAGATATTCGTAATACATAAATAAAGAGTAATAAATTATTGATTCCGGTATCATACGTACAAAGAAAGTTTTAAATGAATGTATCTACATTTCATCAGAACTGTAGAATAAGATATGTAAAGTACCTCATCTCCGTAAAATATGCTAGGTGTCCCCGGCAACATCATTTCGAGCAAAGCAACGGCCATAGTAGCATTCTTCACGTCGATGCTCGACGCAACTCTTTTCAGATCGACTCCACCGACCGACCAATGAATCCAAGGGTAGCCCGCTTTCTCGAAGAGCACACTGTTAAGTACTTTATCAATTTGAGCCTTGATGTCCTTCGTGCCGTTACTAACGCGCAACGAAACGTCCACCAAATCGATTCTGTTCAAGATAGAATTTTTCGCCGCGCTCGTCATAGACGACGTCAAAGCATCGATATGGCAGATGAGGATTCGTTGAGGGCCCAGAAGAGATTTCCAATATCTGAGAGTATCGGGAAAGCCCTCCTCGTTCACGTAATTTTCTAGGCCCTTCAAATAAAATCCATCGACACCCCTCTCCAGCCAGATTTTCATAGCCAGCGTGGCTGGATTTTCTATTTCATCTATTATCTGATTGGCGGACAGAACTCGCGGTACAGGCTCATCTGCGGTCGCTGGTAACTTCGACAACGCGTTCCTGATCGCCTGATAAGACGCGGTCGGTACGCTCGATTCGATGTCCTCGAGCTTCGTAACGCCTCTTCTCTCGCGCACCGCTTTGTCGACTTTGTTGGGTTTAGTATTCGATGCATTTTCGTCGTGCAGACTCTTGACGAGCGGGTGAAGGGGAAAGTCGAGGATCAGGCTCATGTTCCGTCGATGAATCTCGCGTACCAGCGTCGCGAAGTCGTCCAACGTACCCAAATTCGAATTCACGTCAGTCAAGCTGGTCACGTTGTCGTAATACTCGGGGTACTTCGGAGCTGGATAAATAGAATTCAACCTGATGCCTCGCACTCCCAGATTCTTCAAATAATCTAAACGCATCGTGACACCGCGCAGATCTCCGACACCGTCGCCACCGTTCGATGAATCTTGAAAGGATGCTGGAAATATTTCGTAGAACAATTTACCTTGCCACCATTCCGTGTGTGGGTCGCACCTGAAAAACATCAATTATGATTATTTTTGTTCTTTTTGATTTATATACGCAGGGTGTTTCTTACTCTCTAAAATTTAATTAAAGAGTAAAAATAAAACTAGGAAGACAAAAACGACGTTGATGTATGAAACACCCTGTAGGTAAGAAAATGTTTTGAATAAGGCAACGTACTTTCTTGGCATCGTGGCTATGACACCAATGACGAGGGCAGTGCATCCGGCCAATATCGACATAAGTGACCAGAAGCATGTTTTTCTTATTAGAGGCCAGTTCCAATTCGTGAAACAATAATCTTTCGGTGGTTTTGGCACGACCAGTTGAATTCCAACTAATGGCGGCTTTCCACCGTTCTCCTGATTGTAAAACTAAAGAGTTATGGTGTGAGTTCATAAATTATGTTAGAAAGCACAAGCGGTGGATTAGTACATAAACACAACACATAGATATATACATAATTTGTGTTTGTGTATATATGTATTCTGACTTCCCGCTGGCTCAGCGACATCGGCAAAGCTCATCCAAAAAACCTGTACAAATGTGGATCAAACAATCACGGCGTTAAAGGCCTGCACCAACGACACGAGCGTTTATATGCGTGGTTTGTTGTTTATATATAGGTGTAAGATCGAACGTTTCGTTACATATATTTAGCACATCGGACGTAGGTAAATCCTTATTTAAGCATGACCGTTCACATGATCGCGTTACGCAGAATTACGACACAATTTGAAAATTGCCAAGAAAGTGCTCCGAATTCGTAAGGCGCCGCTCGCAATGTAAGGAATTAATACGCAATGGGCCATAATTAATCGTGGGTAAGATCCGATCGAATCAGGACCTCCGAGCTATACCAACGCGACATTATGCTATACGAATCAGCGCTGGCCAAGCATGTGTTGTGAAAGAAAAAAAAATGTATAATGAGATTGACGTTATAATCTTGCGTCGTTACTAAAATTTACCGTATAAATTGGCAAAGTATTTCACATTAGCGTGCCAAGAGACTTGAATGTGCGAAGACCGAGTTGTTGACGGTGCGCTTCAACAATTAATCACAAATAAATTCTTTAGAATGTGTTAGTGGTTTAAAAAATGCGGTATGGTTGATAGCAAAATATAATTATTTAGTTTGCGCAAAAGGCTTAAGAATATTCCGGAAAAACTTATTATCTCCGTTTTATTATTTAGAAAAAGACAAAATTGTTAAGTAATTGATTGAAAAAATTGAATGAAGGAAAACTGATGAAATCAATGTCTAATGGCGGTATTGTCGTTTGTTTTCGGAAATACAAATGAACCGTTTACTATATCTACCAATGCGAGCTAATAGAACGAAATTTAGTTCGCGATAAAAATGCTTAATTAACCTTGGCCTAGCTAAAGTAACAACAGTTGACAGGTGGAAATTATTTATAAATAAAATTTGGCAGAGGGTAATTAATTGGTGTTGTGATTGATACTACGTCGAGTTGTAGGGCTCGCAGCGCATTCACCTCTGAGAAATATAGGGAGTTAATTTGGCTTCGAAGAAAAATAATTTTCCTACAATCGTTAAAACTTTTCTTACGATTTTGAATTATTGGTATACGATATATCGGTGGTATTTTATCGACCAACAGGACTAAATTCGGTCGTTACATTTTAATTGACCAAAATACACATAACAATGCCACGTAATATCTTCATCTACGAACAGATTCTTCGGTACCCAATTACGTTCAATTACGACAAATCTCTTATTTCTTGAAACGACCAGTACGAATGCGTTGTTACGTAATCAATTTTTGTGTCTTTTCTTCAATCGACTGTACGCAATTTTACATATTTTCACACGATGCGAATCTCATGAATGATGTAAAAAAAATCGATAAATTGGTATATAAATATTTGAAAATGAAAAAAGATATTTCTTATACGTAAGCCCTTACCAACGCTTGAGCATCAGGGGCAAGATGTTGATATGCTTCGTTCAGTTGTGTAAGTAGCTGCGTACATACTGGTTCATTTCTATCACTACTGCTACTACTGCTCGTCGATTCCACCATGGGATCGCGCGAACTCGGCTCTGAAAATGCAAATGATGATAAATGTTCATCTATCACTCGTTCAAAGGTAATTTTCAAAATTAAAAACACCGATAAGTCTTAGCGTTCGTTTGTCCATTTAAATAGATTATATTTGATGCACATGGTGTATAATAATTTCAGAATAATGCTGAATAACGAGAATATAATTTGAGTAAGAACGAGAAAATTAACGATTATTGCGGTAATGGTAATTATTGTTCAATATTTACTATCATCTTTGAGAATACTATTCCTCTCCGTGTCCATGAGTCGAGAGATAAAAATGCGTCGGACGAGGAGCGTTCGAACACGGTCCGTTCTAATCAGTGGTCAAATGGAAACTGGATCCTATTAAGTCTTTGTTATTCGCGTCTCGGCATCACAATTGTCGGTAATTTGATGACGTAATATTTCACTGGGCTAATCAATTAAAAACGATGGATAAAGCGTCACAGGAAGAAAATCTCATACACATAAATTTTTCAAATCGATTTATCGATTGCGGAAATTCACGGTGGTTTTGTCGCGTGACATCAAACGATTTTTTTTAACGACTCCTCGGTACGGAACGGCTATAAAAGTTATCTCGAAGAATCGAGTAATATTTTCGATCGTTATATTCTTAATTAAACGTGAAATTTACCATCGTGCAACGGCTTGCTCGAGCTATTGACGATGTTCATGAAAGCGTTTAGCCCGTCCTCGGTATTGATGTTCTCGAGTGTAGGCGTGGGCGGCAATTCCAGTGGCGGTCCTTCGAGAGGATTGAACGTCGTCGTTGGCTCCATAGCGACGCCGTGACTCTCCGCTCTCGACGGGCTCGGTGTCAGCAGCGGACAATCGGAGGCCTCCTCGTCCTGCAAAAAAGTCATCGATCAATTTTTCTAATCAACGTATCGGAAATAACGAGAGATCGTTCCAAATTCAGTACTGTTTATTATTATCTGGTTTCCGTGCCAGTCTGTCCTGAAAACAAAGGTTTCTTGCACCGAACGTGTATATATATATATATATACAGAGTGAGAGAGAGAGAACACACCTGTTGGTCTTGGTTTATAAAAAGCTGCTGAGAGTTTCTTAACGGCGGTAATTCAGCTGACAGGACAGACAATAGTCCTTCGGGTTTCGTGATACTCATGTTCTGTGAAATGGATGTCAATGCGTAAACAGATTAGTTGAAAAATTATGCTCCTAACGAGTTTCTGCTTATTTTTTTTTTTTTCGTACGATTCTTTTCTCAACGTGATGTAATATGCGAGGCGATAAAACTCACGCACACAGGTAGACATAAATTTTCTAAGCAAATATACGACATAGTGAGCCGGTGCTTGGGCGGATCGTGTGCCAACTCAGTCACGTGCTCCACTTTCGCTCTCAGACGAAACTTTGATTTTTGGAATCGCGAGATTTTCGTTTAATTGGATTATTTATGGCTTAGTCTTTCGAGCGACGAAAAGAATTTTCAAATTCTCTCGTCGAGTCGTGCTGTGCGCGTGATCAAATTTCCAAACAATACGCGAATTTCATGATAACACAGAACAAGCGAAAATACCTTCGTAGACTGCAATACTGACCGAGCTATATTTATTGATCCGCTCGTTATGTGGTTAAGTCCTCCTCTTGTCTCGTTATTTCTTCGAGATTCTAAAAAAAGGAAACGAAAAATTTAGACCTTCGAAACTTTTTAACAATTATTAAAATTGGGTCAACAAAGCATATCGATATAAAAAAAAAATTGTAAGAAGTTTTTCAACTATTCTCATCAATTACCTTAGATCGAACGATCGATATCGTTATTTTCGTCGTACGAATCGATTATTGATAATAAAAAAAAAAAATGATGTAATAATGGTGGTTGCTGTCGGTGCAATTTATATTCACTTTATTCCAGAGAGAAAAAATTAACTTGGCAATTCGATCACTGAAATGCCTACTACCGAATATGCCAAAATTGCAATTACTGGCAAGAGAAGAAACATTAGTCGAACCAGAAACGAAAATTCATTCAGTTCAGCACGAGACACTTGTTGAGAATCCGCGGCTTAAAAATAATATCGCGATGTATTTTTACCGCATTCTCCGTGGTAAGGGAAGAAAGCGGGATGCGAGAAACGAGCGTAGAGGCACGTAGAAGCGAGAAAATACGTCGGAGCAACGAAAGAGGCAACGAGTGGTGATACTCCGAGTGTCATTTTAAATGTTAGGGAAGCGCCGTCCGGCACGTATCACGGTCTCTCTCACCTGCGACAGTCGAACCGGCCACCACGTGAGATGCTCCTGACGTCAGCCAACGGACACCTGAGCCGTCGCGCCCTTCCGTGCTCCGCAACACTCGATACTCTGTCACCCCCTCTTCTCACCCACGAGAAAAAAAAGAACCCCTGATTTCACGGGGGCCAAACTGGAGATCGATTCGCCTCTCTCTCTCCCTCCCTCTCTCTCCCCCTCTTTCTCGCGAAAGCTATCTAGGGGTGCGTAGGTCTCTCCTATCGAACGTTTCGAGCGAGCTCCTCCCGCGACGACACGTCGAAAAGTGGTCGAGAGACGACGCTGACGCGCCGGGGATATTGACGATATTATCACGCTCGGAAGGAAAACCGCGTGCCTCGGCCCGTGTATTATATTTAGCCGAGGCGTCTAGCACGCGCGCATACACACTCTCTCTCTCTCTCTCTCTCTCTCTCTCTCTCCTCCCTTCACCGCCTCATTCACCTCCTACCCTCCATCGGTTGCGAAGTCTCGGCGCAAGCGCGCAGCTCGCGGTCTCGCTGGGCGCGCCAATCCTCGCGAAATCGAGACGAACCTTCGCCAAATACATACACCGAGGGAGGATTAAACAAATTTGTAAAAATTATCGAAGGAATTAATTTGAAGAAGTAAATTTAGACAAAAGTACTCAATATTTGTATACTCAAAATGAATATTTAATTTGTTAGACTAAATAATAACATGAATTGCAGATACCAATTTTATTTAAACTGATTTTCAATCAATTTGATCGATAATTTATTCTATTGAATTAAATATTTATTTATGTGTTTTCAAATAAATATCAATTAGTTCAAACAAATTTTTTTTTTCTGAGTAATAATTGAAAATTTTACAGTAATAAATTTTGAACACATATAATCGTAGAAAAGCAATACGATTGACAAGTGAGAACGCATTAAGTATAAAACGAGTTTATCAATGAGCCTGTGAAGACGAGGAAAATCGTAGTTTCCTGTCAGTTCTCATTTTTGCATATACGAACAGGATAATGATAATACGCACCGGGAAAGTACGTGGTTAGATAACAAATCGGGTATAATGTACTGCTAAGGTTGTTGATCAAGTTGTTCCATATGATTATCCTCGCATGTTTTCCTTAATAACACAATCTCGATGAAATTTTGTGTTCATCGATATCCTCAATTCAGAACTACACAATCGTTTTTTGTAAAATATTTATCACTCAATTTGTTGTTTTTTTCTTTTTTGTTTTAGGAATGCGAATGGAGAGAGCTTTCATTCACAACTTTAATAACAATCGAATTTCGAAATGAGAAAAACTTTACTACTGTTACACTAAATGCAAATTACATGTGATCCTCATTACCATTTTTTGAATAATTCAACGAGTAGCGACTAATTTAAAAACTTCAGCTCTCATAGGTACTTGCACTCAATTACTAGTCGAGGTTCAAAATTACCTATTTTATCGACTGAAGCTTCTACCTTCGTATATATATATATATATATTTTTTTTTTATTCTACTTCCGTTATCGACTATAAGTTCTTCTTTATCGACCGTTAAAAAAAACATTTTCTGAATTATTAACTTCGCGATAGCACAAGTCTCTATATATGCAATCATAGATGTATTTTCAACAATCGGAGATATATATTAGATCTAAGCCCAAATATAATTCAGAGTTCGTACATACACTATCACCTATAGACGATAAATATATATCAGGTGAAGTACTGAAAAATCGAGCTAAACAGTCATCTCGCATAGTCATTTATAGTTCACTCGAATAATACAAGGTCAGGCTTAACTGAGAGGTCTTCGTTGTTAAATAATTTAGACGGTCTGTATTCGATGATCATTCGATGCAATATGTGCAATTTGACCGAACAAAAATAATGATGAATGCATAGGCTAGCAGCTATAAATGAACAATTAATATCATACAAATGGCATTGCTGACGTTCTACTAACGTAAAATATTTACACATGATCAATACATTCTATAACGTCCGAGAAAGAATCGAAGCGGCTATTGCGATATTTTTCCTCGATGATATTGTAAGTATACATAAATCGCATTGTACGGTCGCTTCATATTTCCTGTGTCGAGCCAATATGTCGCTACATATTTTTTCGTTTTTCCGAGATCGAACGTACAAGCGACTATATGTACCCTCGCAAGTAACCAACTCAAAACGATAGAACAATATTAATAGTCGAGCACAAAATTTTATCGGACATAGATTACAACGGTAAAACTTCGAAATAAGTTTTAAAATATCAATCGAAGAGAAATTTATACTCTCGAGTTTACGAATCTTAATCAATTTCGAACGTGTTTACACTTTGTCCGTTTTTTATCAATCGACGTTATGTAATTTCGATGCGGTTCGAATAACTCTGTAGAGTTAAGGTGTTTTCGTTGCATCTCCCAAAACGTAACGAAAAACGTTTAAATAATTCAAAAAAAAAAAAAAAATGTACAACGCGATAAAATACGAGCGATAACTTTTTAATTAACCAATATAAAGGTCACGCTCGCGAATGGTATCGTAAAACGAGCAAAATTCTGTCGTATTGAGGATATTTACTGGGGTAGAGGATCGTACCTAAATCGGGATCCATAAGGGGTCTGATTATTATTTTCGATTTTCAAAAATGTGTATTTTGGTTTTCTACATGTTATCGAATGTATTCCCGATTCTCATTGATAACGATACTCGAAAAGGTTTCCGGGATGTTACAAAACAACGAACTCAATACTATTAAAAATCTAAAAACCAAAATTGAAGTTGTTTTTTTTTCAATAATGGATAAGAATGTTTTTGTGGTCTTTCCGGATTTGCTAGCTCAAATGTTATCGTCCTACCATGAAATTTGAAACCAGCGATCCCAAAAATCCTAAAAAAAATTTTATCGAAATTGGACTATTGGAAATTTAATTTCATATACATATGCGAGTTGTATTAATTAAAAAATAATTCAAAAAATAAAGAAATTCAAATTTTGATCGAAAACGTGTCATCACAGCTACAGGGTTGAAGATTCTACTAAAAACTAGCCGTACCGTGCGATTCTCAAACAATACGATGCTCTTTCGATGCGACAATTTAGATCGAAAGCTCGAGGTTTGTCACTGCATGACGCTCGTACATTCCTATATAACTGTTACACGAGACTCACGAGAGTTTCATCGCGTTTTACCTAGTCACGTTTGCACTGTCATTTGTTAAGAAGACGCCGTGTCGTCACTGATATGATGTCATTCCCACTTCTGGGAAATTGACCAGTAAGCTTCTTCCCTTTCGAATTTTTCCAGTGAGGTCAGGTATCGTTTTATAGCGCTTTCGCACTATAATTTCATTCGTCAGACAATGAAATAAAGTAATACCGGTATTATAGAAGTAAACTTTTTACCGATGAAATACGAATGAATTTTAAATTTCTCTGTAGGTCGCATCGAGAAGTGACGACAGTTTGCCGGGAAAAACAGAAAAAGTAGTTTACTTACTGTGCTGACCGATTTTCCACAAAATCAATAATGCTTGCATTCTGTATGTGAATATTTCGGTGCCAAGGTCGACACTTTGACGGACCTCAAGGATATCATAGAAACGCATTATGGTATTACGAATTCGGTTTGATCGTCCTTTCACACCGATTACGGGGATTATGCAATTCACTTCCGGTTTGACAGAATCCGAGTACCTATCGATAGACATTTTCGGTTTAACATTGCATCGGATTGCTGCAACGCCGTGAAGAGAAAAAATACATGAAATAAATTGTTCGTACTAAGGTTATTCGTCCGCTTGAAATTTTCATACCGAAGATGAAGAAATTTTGGTAAGAAGAGGTAACAAGTTAGATACGTGTAATAATTTTAACTTGTTTACCTTAGCTATAAAAACATTCCACGACGGTATCTCATTTAGTGGTTTATAAATTTCGCAACGTTTTCGCGGCATCGATCGAGTTCCTCTCGAGATCGCGCGAAAAACGGTTAAAGCTGATATACGGCGTGTATATAGCCAACTAGGAAGCTGACCGAGTAGAATAGTTCGGTTCGTGTTCGGTTAAACTCGGTAATCTTCGCCCCGCGATCAACTAATTGCGCCATAGTGCGTCGCGGGGACCGGTATACGCCCGCTTTTACGTATCTTTCTCGGATTCCCGTGTTCCTAACCCAATGCGCGAGAGCGAGCGAGTCGCATTCACGTCGTGACGTGTTAAAGCAAGACGGAACTTCCGCGCGTACTGCCATTCCGGTCGGGTGACGACGGAACGCAACGGCAGTTGGTTAGTTGGCCACGAAGAATCAAAACGATCGGTTCGACGTTTTTACGCAATTCCAGACTAGACTTAACTGGAGTATTAAAACGAAACGAAAATGGTTGTTCATATCCAGAATTCCGTAAGTAGACTATTTTTATCGGTTATCTTTTTATTGTAAAAAATGAGATTTATTATCTGTACAAATATCTGTCGAATACACGTGTGAGTGTCATTGAATAAATCTTTTATTTTCTTCGTCTACCGTAAGTAACCTTGAAAAATGAATGAATACTCGTTACACCTGGTGGCTTTTCATATTTTTTCCCAAATCTTACTATGCTTTTCCATGAAACTGGCCGGCCTTGAACGTATCGATTCATTTTCGTCCAATAACTTTCCTTACACAACAATGAAATCTTACCTTTACCTTAAATTATTTTTAAATAGTGATTAATCGGAACGTGTGAATTGTAGTCATGAACACATGTCTGTATTTCTTAGAAAATGTTCATGGATCTAACCTAGAAAATTAAACATACATTTTAGAGAAATGAACACATGCTCCATTAAAGAATTTCTATCTCATCCTGATATCACAATTCAAATAATTGTACTTAATTAAGAAATTATACATTTTATACGAATGACATGTACAATCATGTTATAAGCCTAATTATAGCGATCAGTTTATATCAATATATATTGATAAATGTACCATTTGAATATAACAAATTGTGTTAATTGACAGTACAGATCTCATGATATTCTTTCGTATTATATAATATAACTAAACATATTAGAAGCTTATTTCTTAATTTCAAGAAAATTTGAAACTAAGTTTTGAATTGCTGGCATTATCGTGAAAACTTTATAATTAACATTATTATTTATTATTGTCTCACATAAATATTTTGTTCAAAAATTTATCGCTCTTGTAATAATGGTTTAATCATTATTTGAATTACTTCTGATTTTTCATTAACCAATAATATTATTTTACTTATGTTGTTAATATTTATTGATATTGATATTGATTAAATTGTTAATTTAATATGATTGAAAAAATAATTAAAATTAATTAATACTATTATTATTATTAATATTATTTATCATTATTAATTATAAATTTTTCTTGTGTTAGGGTGATCTGAAAACCAGACTTGCAGAAGCAGGAGATAAGCTTGTTGTTATTGATTTCTTCGCAACATGGTGTGGGCCGTGCAAATTCATTGCGCCTAAGTTGGAAGAGATGTCGAAGGTAAATTTTTTATTTTTGCTTAAGTAAATCACAAATTTATCGCTAACTTTCTATTTTTAAAACAGGAACTGTCCGATGTTGTCTTTTTAAAAGTTGACGTTGATGAATGCGAGGATATTGCATCTGAATATGAAATATCTAGTATGCCGACATTTATCTTTATTAAGGGAGGTCAAAAGGTATGCATTTTGTAGAATAAAAATACAATTCTTTCATATAATTGAAATTTTTACACAAATTTGTTGCAGGTGGAAACCCTTATTGGAGCAAATGCCGAAAAATTGAAATCTTTAGTTGACCAACATAAATAAACTATGCAGTGCACTTTAGCATATTACGTTTTTAAGCAGAGCTGTCTATTAAATAGCACGATTGTACACACTGAATCACAAATATTTTGTGAGCCTCGACAAAAAAAGCTTGCATTTTGTTTAATGAACAATATAAAATAGTCCATTTTCATAAATTTGAATTTTATTATATTTACCATTTTCCGAACGAAAAGTGTAATGAGTTTATAAATACAACTGTATAAAGTAATATGTAAAACGCGTAACTCAATTATTTACAAACTAAGAATACACTATAAAAATCCAATCTCTATTATCACGGATAAATTGAAAAATTATATTAATTCATTCATAATTTAAAATACGTTATTCACATAAGGTAAATCAGGTAATCGTATCTCTGTCGGTAATATGACCCACGCATAGATTTCATATCGCTACTACTACAGGTGACTATGGTCACCCGCCACCAAACGACACCCGCACACGACGGGTGACTATAGTCACCGGTCACAAGATGGTGCCTATACACGACGGGTGACTATAGTCACCGGTCACAAGATGCTACCTATACACGACGGGTGACCCGCTCCAAAAATCCAAACATCCACTTTCGACACGGCGTTCCGTTGTAAACGAGACACTCCGCGGTGAGGCCCACCGTAGCGAAAGGGTTAAACTCAACATTGTTATTGACGGAATTTGTTAATAATATTGAAATAAGCTATACCGTGTGAATTGTCTCTTGATTGTTTTCTGTTTTGTAATTACCTGGTACACATCGCACCGTATAATGGCTAATGTGTCCCGATTATGTCAACTAACGTTTCGCATGTTTAATTTCTATTCTCTTCGTATAAGTATCTCGATCTGCTCTCATGTCATTTATACACAAAATTCAATGATCTTCAATTTGATACAAGAAATTCTAAGCCTTGCTTCAATTTGTCGTTTACTGTATCCTTCTTCTTGAAATATACAAATAACATTTCGCTGTTCAAACGTGTTTTGCTGGCGTTTTACCATTTTCAGGAGAAAAAATGCGGGAAAAGCCATAGTCAATATTTTCCGAATACAGATAATATTAATGTTACAACTTGCGCGTGTCAATACTCAAGTGCGACTAAACAGGACTCAAAAAAGTTAAATATAAAAAATAACACTGACAGCAACACTTCAAACCACAAAAGAATGCAACCGCAGTCCTAAGTCAAAATCTGTTTCGTCAAAATCTAAGAAATTGAGAAAACATATTTAATGAGAGCCGACGATCCCGTTGTTAATATTATACATTTATTCCTTTGTAAACAACAGTAAAAAACAGCAAAGGTAATATTCATTACAAATTTTTACCGGCTATAGCAGTTGTTGTTTCGTTTTGGCCAAAAACAGATGTGCTTCCAAACTTTTGAACGGTAGTGTATATGATACTATTAGGCATGAAACTGTATCGAGTGTTTGGTTAACGATTAGTGCAATCGGACTTCCGTGCCTAACGAACACGTTTTCCTTCGGCTATCTTTTCCACTATCCCGCATAATTCTAAGAGTGGACATAAAGGGCCATGCGGTTAATTTCTGTGCAAAACGGTCATTACACCAGACCCTAAAATACGTGTTAATGAAGTTGGTATTCCGGAAGTATTTGCTATGAAATTTAACTTACCCCACACCTGTGTAACCACGCAACATTGTGGTGTTGAAAAATTAGTACAAAATGGCCCCGATGTATATCCTGCTGCCGTAATTGTAGAAAACGAAGATAGCTCTATCGTACATTTTAAAACTGAACAACAAAGGCAGACAATGGCAAAAAGGCTAAAATTTTCAGTGGCATGAAAATTGTTCGTCGCCACTTTCAGAATGGTGATATTATCCTCCTGAACGGACAGTCTACTTTGCACAAATCGAGTATAACGGCTTACAAAGTTCGTACGTCATTGCGCCAATTCTCAAAGTTACAACTCTGAATGCGATGAAGGTGAAGAGGATGGTTTCGGTCTATAAAATGGGTTGCCCCCTGCGGGGCGTACAATATGGCCAATATAGAGAATCAGTATCTGGTATCGAAGGATGGTACGCCATTCATTAAATTGATTTGAGATTATATAGCACCCGGTGGGAAATTAACAATAAGAGTTTTTATAGTACACGGTGACTTAAAACCACGTTTAAGTTACGCTTGCGCGGGACTTAACGAGCCGATTATTGCATTCTATTCTTCACTCACTTCATGCGTTTACTTACTTCACGATGTACAGACAGTAATCTGAAGAATTATATTTTTATACGTAAAAATAAACAGAAAAAAGAGAAAAAATACGTAATTATCTAAAGAAGCTCAAGAAAACAATGAAATACTGATGAAAAATTGTCATATTTATGGTTAACTGTCAAAAAAGTATGAACATATATACATATACCGACTAACATACAATACATATAACATATAATATGACAAACGTTGAATAAATCAGTGTAATCAAAGTGTGTGTTTAGTTATGGTACAATTATTGAAAACACAATTATTAACGCTACCATTTATCGTTAGATTGCAATTGTTAAAAATATAAGGTTGTAAATTCATGTGTGGCGAATCTTTCACGTATAGGCCAATATCTGGGTCGTATAAAATTTCTTTAAATTGAGTCTCGTTGGGGAATTGATTCTGTTGAATTGAATTTTCGGTTTGAGATTTTGAATCTTGTATCGAAATTTTTTTATTTTTTGTATCCAAAATTTCATTCCGGCATAATATAGGTGAAATTTGAAGCGCTGTAACTGTATTCTTCGCAGTAGTTGCTTCATTAGAGACAGAGGCATGCTCAATACGCTTATCTAACTCAATGCCATTACTTATTTGTTCACAAATTTTTTTTTTGTTATTTAATGACTCAGCCACGTAACCAAAGGCAACTCCACTAGATTTTCATCCACCGTGTCTTTGGAGCGTAGTTAAATCGGCTCCAGCATTAACCAATAGTGTCGCGGAAGTTCTGCGGAAGGCGTGACCGGTGAACCCTTCAGAATTAGGCAAACCTAAATAAGCTGCTATATCTTTAGCTATTTTTGGGATCTTATTAACACCTATTGGTTGGTTGATACATTTTCCATTAGCATATTTCAGAAAAAATCTATTGGTTGGACTATTTTTTGGCCTACAATGCATGTATTTAATATACACATTATAAAATTCCCCTGTTATTGTGAATGACCTCGGTACGTTATTTTTCGTTTCATTGATATTAATGAAGAGCACAGATTCTTCTAAATTTTTCACATCATCTACAGTTAAATTAACAAATTCTGCACGTCTGAGCGCACCGGCTATTCCAAAAATAAGAATTGTCTGTAATTTAATAATTAGAATTGAAATTAATCGATAAATCAATCAATGATTTACGAAGCACAAAATTTACCTTATAGCCTAGATAAATATCATCAGGTGC